>PVIC010013891.1:22454-37500 GCA_004025085.1 Thryonomys swinderianus | reverse complement strand
ATTAAACTTCAAGGATTAAAAAACATTCTTTAAGTCTGTAGGTAGGTACAGCGGATCAACTACTAGTAAAAGCAAATGCATCTCAGATTTCCTCATAGCAACTTTCAATGCCAGATGTGATGGAGGTTTTTCTGCAAAGTTTTGAAAGAAAGCAAGCTGGGATGTCAAAAGAGAGACAACAAGCAGACGTTCGCCAACATGAAAGAATCCCTGGAATATGGGACTCGAGTCTTTCTTGAAAAACGCTTGACATTGAATTGTAGCTAATTAAGAGATAACTCAAAATAAAGCACTTGGGAATTGAGAAGCTACAATAAAAAGGACTCTGGCATTTGAATCCATTTAAATATAGAATTAAGGCCAAACAACTGAGAGAATTGTTGCTGTGGAAGAAAACGTGAATAGTATTAATGAGAACAATGTGAAGTAGTGGTGGAAAGGTAACTGGAGAGTGCGGAAGAGATGAAGCTCCTGTATTCCACGGCAGGAGTCTGCCGCTACCGTCTAAAGTGGAAATACACAAGAGAACAGCAATGACTGTAACATTGTTTTTCATATCTCCCCACCCCTTCGATTTCAAGCTTAGAGTTCTACATTTTATGACGAAGAATCAGTATTTGAAAATTTACATTTAATTTTGCTTGTTTCTCCTTTTCCTATTTAAAATTAAATATACTCTCTATTGTATCGTGTGATCTGTATATGATCTCACTTAAGTAAAAGGCAATGTGACGATCTACCATCATCATCATCATCATCAAATATCTAATAATTTCCACCTTTATCTGTTTATGGCTATATAAGAAGGTCTGAAATGATTTCACCTGATGTAATGACAGTAATATTTGGATGGTGGAGCTTTAAAGCGGCTTTTTATTTTCTTCCTTGTTCAGTTTTACATTATTTCATTACCCATGAGCATACACTGTTTTAAAAAATTGAGACAAAATTTAAAATTCACTATCTCCCCACTCCACCCCCCAAAAAAACCCCAGGAAAAATGTAAGCCTCTACATTAGGTAATGAATGTTATATATAAAAATATAGATAGTTATTTTCCCATCTTCATGGGATTCTGTATTAAAAAAGTAGTATCCTGTTGTGATCTTTTTTATTTCCTCATGGGTTTATTCCAGAGATCTGAAAACTTAAAACCCTCTTAAGATTTTCTTCTGATATTTATCTACTTGTATTTAAATTTGTACTACTCTCTTTAATTTAGAGCATTTCCTTAATTGTTTTGAAATAGAGCCTTTACCTTTTTAATCTCTTCTGTTTGTCACTTACGCTATGATGTTTTCTTTTACTTTCTTCTAATACAGCTATACTGTAAGTTTTTTTCAAATAAAAACAAAGAGTTTCCATTATAATGGCTACATACATTTTATGTTTGGATCAATGAAGTGCTTTGATTTTTTCCCTTTCCACATGATCTCTTGTTCATCCTGAAGCTAATACGTTCTTGATTTTAAAAATTTGTTTAATTTTCCACATATCTATCCCTGTTTTCCCCAGTGACTTAACCTGTCAATCACATGCCTGGCAATAATGGTTTTAGAACGGTGAAGCTTATTATCTACTTTGGCAACTTTATTCTTCCCTCTGTGTTTTTAAATGGGAGTTGGTCCTCATTCCATCCGACTTTGTGCTCTGTGCTCGACCATTTGTTGTCTGAAAGTGTGCAGCACTGCTGTCATGATTTACATCCTACTTTTTCAGACCCTTAATCTCCTTGCCTTGGAGATATTCTTAATCTTTATAGAGTGCTTACTGTATCCCCTTCCTGAGAAAGTGACACTTTGAGAGTTGCACGCTTAAATTGCCTGTAGTCTCCGCTTTTGATTTGTACTTGATCAACTAGGTCGTAAAATTCCATTTACTTTATTTTTATTTTAATAATAATTGAACAAATGTGGAGCTACAGTATAATAATCAAGGTGTATATAATGTAAATTGATCGAATTAGTATAATTTACATTTTGATTTCCTTTCCATTCCTTTGTGTTTGGTGACTTCAAACTACTCTTTTCTAGTTCTTCATAAAATGTAGTAGATTGCCAAATTATAGTTACCCTCTTGTGTTATAGATCACAATAACTTATTTTTTCTACCTATTTATTATCCCTCTACCCAGCCTCCTAACATTCTTATCCTCTGGTAATCATTATTCTACTCTCCTTTGTGAGAGCAACATTCTAAATCTAAATATGAGTGAGGAAAAGTTCTAGAATAAAGCCAACTCGACATTCACAATAATAAATGAGATAAATAGATCATGGATATGTAAATACCATAGCTTTTCTCTGGTTTGAGAACCTGTAAATGAGTTCTAGAATGTACGATAGATTTTGTGAAATAGAAAATATTCAAAGGGAATGTGGTGGGGGAATGTAATGAGGGGAAAGAATAAATATGATTTGGAAAGAAAAAGAACATGTATGTAGTGGGTGGGAGGTTGCGGGTGCGTAGGGATATGGGTAAAATGAGAATTAACTTGTGTCATATACTGGTACAAATTTCCCAGTGTTGAGTGTGATCGTGAGCTGTACATACAACGTACCATTGAAGAATTCAATTTAAAAAAAAAAAGAATTCTGAGGGCTGTACTTTAGTGTCTTCTAGCCTTCATGGTTAACACTGAGTGCTGTGTGGATCAGGCAGGTAATCCTTTGTAAATGACCTATATAATCTCTCTGGGAACTGTTGAAGCTTCTGTCCAGTTCCATTGTTTTGAAATTATGTAACACTGAGCTCTGCTGTGAGTTCCTTGTGGTTCAGAGCACTGGGCAGGAAGTGGACCTTCTTAGCTTTGCTTCTCTTGTCCTTGAAATTGAAAAGACTTACTCGTATTTTTACTTCTTGTTTGACTTATCTCTTCTTTCTTTCTGGAACTCCTAATATTCTATGTTGGACTTCCAACATGTATCATCTAATTTTATTTTTTTAAACTTCCCCTTCTATTGCACCTATATTTATCTGCTATTATGTTTTTTTCTTTGCAGCATACCTTCAACTTCAATGCATTCAACCGAATTTCTCGTATCTTCTTTCAGATGTTTAAGTGTCACTTTCATATTCTCTGATTTTCTTCTAAAATATTAATTTCATAAACACTTATTCTTTCTACTTGCATATATTTGTTATATATTTAAAAATGTTTTTGTTTTTCCTGTGTGTCTGTGGTTTTTCTGGATCCCTCTTTTCTGCTTGTGTGGTTGGTCCCTATATTTAATTTTAGAAGGTTTCTTAAATGCTTGGTGATGCTTGGTTTTCTTAAATATTTAAGATTCCGGCTCACGTGGCTGCTAAGAATGTCTGGTGATTTGCTTGTAAATGCTTTTGTTGTTTTCATGTGGAATTCTCAAACATGCATGCCTGTGAGCCCTTAGATTTGTTATTTTCTCAGGTAAACTTGTGTAAGTTTCTTGATAGAAAAAGTGGACATATACATATATGCATATAAATACACACATATTGCTAACACGATCACAGAAGGAGACTTCACCTTTTATATATTCATCTTTAAAAAATGATATTTTGCCTCTGTCCTCCACATTGTAACTAGCATTTCTGAGTTCCAACAATCTCAGGTATAATTTCTTTTAAAACTAGATTCCATTATCCCGCAGGGAAGAGAAGGAAGGAGTTGGTCTGCTCGAGGATCCTCAGGTCGATGTGTTCTTTACACAAATCTCAATTTATCTCCTTATCTTCACTGTTCCTCGGTATCTTTTAAGTCCTCAGATTTTTCTGGGTGAAATGAGAGAAAAGGCTCTTGTTTCGCATAGACAGTTCCCTTCTTCGTTCCATGGTGATTCAGTTTCTTCCACACAGCTAAGTCATTTTTCCCTCTCACCTACATACTTTCCACCTCCCAAAATCTGTTGATGTTCCTTCCTGTCTCCTCTCCCATTATCATTTTTACTCATGTGCTTTATATTTATTTCTGCCCTGTCACTTTAGTAATGTTTCAGAGAGTACCTGTATGTATTAAATTAAATATGATTTATTCACTGTCTATTAAACTTCAGGAGTCTAAAATTAAAGCGTAAGTATAATAGGATTAAAACATCAACATGTCAAAATATCAGATTCAAGAAGTAGAAGGGAAAGAGAAAAGCAAAATTTGAAGACAAAACCCACGGCAGTTGGCCAACTAACTTGGTCCTCAAAGGGAAAGACGCCACCCTTTGCAGTGCTTTCGTGGTACAGAGAGGGAAGAAAGCGGTCACGGAGAGGCAAAACATTCTGGCCGTGAGATTAACTTGTTATCCCTAATTAATTTACCATTTTACTGGCAGGATGACCGTTCATCTCCACACCTCTGATTCTGCGATCCTTGGCCTTAAGGCCCTGCTCAGTCCCGTGCCCTTGCACGTGCAGTGTGAGCGGCCCCCCCTTCCCATGGGCCTTCCTTCCCGCAGGCTTCGGGGCTCAGGCGAGTTTCTCTTCTAGAAATCTGCCCGGACTCCAGTTTTCTCAGGCTGCTCCGCGCGCCGCCCTGACTTCTTCCCCACACCGCTTAGCTCTCCATGAGGCGGCCGGTGACTCTTCTGTTCCTCTCCTTTCAGTCCATAAACTGAGGGTATGGGGACTTTTCTATCCATGCGAGGATCCACACTGTCTACTGCATTTCCTCCTGGCACCCGGTAGGCATTTAATGAATATATTTGAATAAATGAATAATAAATGAAACCTAACTGTAACTTTATCCAGTCTTGCGACATGAGCAAAGCTTGGAAGATCTTTAGGGTCGAATAGATCACGTGTCCGAGAGAACCGTCGTCCGCAGCGTCGGGGGCTCAGACAGGCCTGCGGCCCGTCCGCCGCCACATCAGACAGCTGCAGGCCGGGGCGCGCAGTGGGGGCCGGAGAGGAGGGTGCTCAGCGGCGTCGGGCGACGCAGAGCCCACGCCCAGGACGCCCGGGGCCTCGCTGTGGGAGCAAAGGCCCTGCCGGCTTCTGCGCGTCACTGTCTACACCATTGCTTTCCACGCTTTACGCCCCCTGCACGCTCTGAGTTGCAAGGTCCTAGGCCCCTCCTGTCCCCCCGGGGTCTCACCCCTGCCGGCATCCAGGATGGCCTGTCCTGCAGCCAGCTCTCAGGATTCCTAGTTCCCTTTTGAGGGAAGGTCTGGGAGCATTTGTCATAGTTGACTCTGATTTTTTTTTTTTTTTTTGAGACAGGGTCTGGCTTTGTAGTTCAGGCTGGCCCTGAGCTCACTATGGTGCCCAGGCAAGCCTCGAACTCAGCAATCCTCCTGTCTCTGCCTCCCGAGTGCTGGGATGACAGGCGGGAGCCACCACGCCCAGCACTGTGGTGTGTGGTATTGATGGCTGGTGGGCGTGAGTCTCCACGCCCAGCACTGTATGTGGTTTCCGGGGATTGAACTCAGGACCTTGTGCTTGCGAGGCAGGCGCCGGAACCACTGAGCCAACCCTCAGGCCCATGACTCTGATATTTTTATAAATAAATAAAACGTTTCAGATGTAGCAGGAAGTCCATCTATATCTATCTTAGATCTCATCTTCCTTTTGTTCCTTGTTGTACCAAGGAATACATTTACAAATCCACACAGTAGTAGGGAATTTAGAGAAGGAAAAGTTTCTGTTCAGTAGTCCAAGACAGAGGGAACTAGGTGACTATCACTAAACCACCACTAGTTAAGATAGAGCAGATTTATGAGCAAGAGTTTGTACCTTAGGCCTGTCATATTTTTTCACCTTTATGTTAGTTAATTGTAGAGTAACATAAATTAACTTTGGAACACAAGCAAAAATGGGAACTTTATTTATGAATTTCTTGGATTTCTTTACCTCAAGCCAAACAACTAAATTGCTACTTAGCATAAATTATTTATGGGCCCTGGCTCAATACCATCCAGCACCAGCCCCCGGAGGTATGGGAGATATAAAAGATTTAAAGCATCGCTGCGACAGTGTTCGGGCCGCTACGGAGCGGTGTTTCTTTCCAGAAGGGTCCACTTTATTTTGTTGTAAATAAATAGAGGCTGAATTTCCAGGGAGGAAAGTCAGCTTCCAGCAGGACGGGGGGGGGGGGGGGTGTTTTGCATATGTTAATTTGCATATGTTAATTACACAACCCTTTCATGACAGATGGATACAGGGTTTGCACACGCATTTCTCAGAAGACCCATAGACCAAAATGGATCTTTTTGTTTCTTGATGCGGTCATTCCTCTCATTTGATCTCACTTCAAAATGTAAAGGTATCAAAGCTTGCTTCTCCAGCTACTCAATGAAAAAATAGTCCTACCCATGCAATTCCAGCAGAAACAAATGCACACCTGCAGTCTGTAAAGTAAGACCTCAGTAGCGCCCGCGGACACCCGTGACAGCCTTTTGGGCCGCCTCGATCGTCTTCCGCGGCTCGGGCCTGAGCACGTGGCCCTCTGCTCTGACACACCTGCAGACACGACCTCCCAGTCTGTCTCTGAAGACAAGATCGCCTCTACCTTTCCTTTAGGCCAGACATATTTCCCGCAGTTTACAGATTGTTTGAATTCAGAAAATGCCTCATAACAGTGTAAATGTTCAGCTTTTCCTCCAACTTTCCGAGTCGGAAAGAGCAACAACCCTCGATTCCGCCCCTGGAACAGCCAGTGGCCTAAACGGGACCACCCCGCTCCTCGCCCCTTTCCACTTCGCCCTGGTCCCTAATACCCCGACCGCGTGTGGCCAGATTGTCGTGCTTCCCTCTGCCTGGAGAAATCTGTGCTTTTTTAACCCTTGATTTGAGCCGAGCCCTGGTTTCTACATCACTTTTTGGATGGCATTAGATATTCTGAATTATTAAATTCAGAATTAAAGACCTTGGCAAGCTATAACGACGGACCCATAGGCACGACTACCACTGTTAAGAATGTAGATATGTAGAAATAAATCTCTATTTAGACACAGATTAAGAAGATTTGGTCATTTATCATTGGGAAATCATGGTTCCTCAAACAACGGAAGCTACATTCCTAGCACGAGAAAGTTCTTCGATTCATTTATGGCCCTGAGTCTGGTATGACCTTTGACATATGCTCTAGCTCAGGGTTGGCGAACCTACCACACGTGTGCTGCAGGGAGCTGTTTGCTATCACGGAACCCGAAAACTTTGCTATCATTGCTGTCGCTCATTCATTTGCTCAAGGCAATGTCAGTCAGGCCCGAGACTCAGAGACGCCAAGCCCAGCCAGGCCTCGGTCCTGTTGTGTAAAATGGGGAAATGTGCCCTCTCCTGTTGTGTTGTCAGTTGCCGATGGGTGAGTGCTTCGTGCTGTAAATCCTCTTGCACTGATTCTTAGCCTCCCATCACTGGACTTTCCTTGCCTTTACTATCGATGAAAAGAAAGTCTTTGATTTTTCTCTTCGTCTTTGCATGATGAGTGCTCATCTGTGACTGAGACGTGCTTTCGTTTTGTCCTGTCCTGGCTCTACTCCAGAATGTGTTACACACTGGAGAAAACAGAAAGCGAAGTTGCAGAGTTGAAGTGCGACAGAGCTGGGGTCAAGTCACAAGGCTGACCCTCTTTCAGGAGCAGGGCGGCCCCTCTGGCAGAGGGGCTGGGAGAGCTCGCTCCCTGTTCGCCCCCAAGGAAGGGGTGAGACTCCACATGAGTGATCGCCCAAACCTGCCTGGGCTGCATATTTTTATAACCAAATTGTATATGTGGATATTATAATAGATAATCTGAATATGTTACACACATCCTACATAAAACATAAAGGGTTGCTTCTCTCTGTCTCGCATGCATTTAAAAAGCTCATTTTAATATTTAATGTTCTTAACAGTCATCTAAATCTCTAAAGGTAAGTGAGCTATTCCTTATGAAGTCCCGGGGTCTGAAACAAATGTTACTGATACAGCCTGAAATTTGCCTCCTTCTCCCACATCATTCTAACTTTCCAAGTCCGTGAACATGGAATAAGCTCTATTTTCATTTATAATTCTATGTAATAGTTTGAAAAGGATGTTATGAAAAGATACAAGGGATACCCATGCTCTTGCACTACTCATGAATAAATCACTTTTGCATTCTTTTTTTTCTTTACACTTGGCATTGTTAATTTCTAAAGGTAGCATAGTAGGCATCAGGGCTCTTGCATAGTCAGTCCACCTAATGACTTCTGGGATGAGGCTATGTCCATTTGTGGCGCTTTTGAAGGGCTGTAGCAGCTGGAGCTCTGGGAACTTCTTTGCCAAACTTCCTGAGTGCTGTGGCACAGCTTTAGATGAGGCTAATCCTTTGAATACTGGAGAATGTCTCAGCAAATGAGCAGACTCCCCTGTACCAGAGAGTGTGTCACCCAGGCCTTCCCTTTAAGATTTAAACATCAGAAAACACTTGGAACCACTTTTCTGTATTAATGACGATGAATATTTGAGAGTCTTTTGCAGTGTGTGCAAGGTGTGATCAAAGCATACTGTGAACGTTTTTTTAAAATATTTATTACAGTAAAAGACACATTGCCATTAATTGCTGTTGCTCTATATGTACTTATCTCGTTCTTCCTGCCAATTGCTGAAGCAATTTTGAAAGTCCTTTCTCATGAGTGTCTTTAGTTGTGCAAATGTGTCTGCTTCAGTGTCCTAAATTAATTCACAATGTAAGCCTTTCATGGCCAATATAAAAAAAGAGCCAGAAGTCTCTCGGTGCCAGATCTGGTGAGTAAGGTGAGGCAGGACATACCGCATGTTTATACTTGACAGGAGCTGCTGTACTAGAAGCCATGTATGACACAGAATGTTGTCATGATGGAGGATGTAATCATTCGCTTATTTCAGAGACCATTTTCTACTCACGTGATTCTTAAGTAATAAGACCTTAAAATATTCAGATTTCTCTATGGTATTCCTGGCTACAAACTCAGCTTGCACAATTTCCCCAAGGGCAAAAACACAATCAACATCACCTTGATGTTAGGCCCTGATTGACGTGTTTTCACGTGAGATCTGGATGATTTTCTTTGGGAACACTGAATCTCAGTCTCAGTATCATAGCCATAAACTCAAGTTTCATCTTCCACGATGACAGTTCTTGAAAAGCTGCAATCTGAAGCAGCACAATCGAAACGCACTGTTCCCATCCGCGATTTACGGCACTCTCTAAAACACACCTTCTCTCAGCTCTCACATACAGCTGGCTGATTGTATCCAGAGAGTGGAAACTTGTCTTACACTGCTACAAAGTTCAGCGCACAACTTCCCACATCTACATTGTTAGATGTCAGTCAGTGGCCTCCTTCACCATATGTATAAAATTGAATTCTTTATTGGTACCTTTTATATACAGCTCACAATCACACTCAGTACGGGGTAATTTGTACCAGACTATGACACGAGTCATAACTCATTTTTACCCTATCTTCACCATATATATTGATCACACCGCATATACATATAATATGTGTATGTAGATTCTGAATTGCTAGGTGATTGGCTATTCTCTGTTGCTTACTTTTCTGTTGCGTGTGATACTGTGGATTCTGGAAGAAAAATCATTCCATTGCTGAGATTCATGAGTGGGCAGGAGAGTGCGAAGAAAGGGAGAGGAGAGGGATCCGAATAATAAACTTCAAAAAAAGCAGGACTTGGTCTTCAGTTAATGAGGAATTAACTCTTACAGATAATCAGGGATGCCAAAATGTTGGCCTAGTTTTTTAAGCTCATAGCACAGAACAGAACTCAGTTTCCTTCCGTTTTTGTTGAAAACGTCATCTTTTTCTCTGAATCTTGTTGAGCCTGCTTTAATTGGTCTGAACTCAATTTTAGTGAGACACTCTGGACAGGTAAGTGAAGAAAGAACACGGTCAAGGGAAGTCTTTAAAATGCCGCTTTTTTCTGCTACAAAAGCAGTTTCAAAAGTCCCGCCCCCCCCAAACCAGACTCACAATTAGTGAAGTCTGCATTTAAACTTCAAATGTGCCTACTATGCAGCACAGAAAGCTCTCCTGGGTGACTTGAGGAAATACATGTATTAAAATGAAATTATGAAAACTAAAAATTGCTTTTGAACATCCATGGTAGTAAAGCCCATATATTACAATTTTCCTTATGATTTCAATTTGGAATTTTTGCACAAAAGTCAAGAGCCCATGCCTTCTAACTTTCAGAAAGGGGTAAATTCATGCCTTCTGTGCAAAACTATTTTTGTATATGGTTGCCAAATACTTTCATAATGTGTGCTCTAACTTTTTTCTTTTCATTAAAAGTTAAAAATGAAACTTTAAATGCCCTTTAAAATTGTTAATATGAATCATAAATCATAATGTACACATAAACAAAGCGAATTCAGTTTATTAATTTATTTAACAATTATGGAATTTGAATTTGTGGTGGAGGAGATGCCTGGGTGAAACACATTTTTTGTTTTAGATTCGTTTTGGGTGGGGAAGCTCATATACCTATTCGTTGTTCACTTGATGTGTCACCCTAGAATGAGAACCTTCACAAAGGACTCCCCCCCTGTGACAGGGCCCTGTGTCCCTTTTTGACCACACAGTGATAAGCATGTGTTTGGAGACCCTGATTAGAAGATAAAAGGTGACAATGTCATAGGGAGTCTTGTGAGATCTGTCATCTTGAGAGTTTGGGGACATTTCATGTCAAGCTTCCTTCCCTCTACTTAGCGTGTCTTTATGTGCCTTTCCTATTTTTTTTTTCTTCTAGGGTTGATTAAAAACAAAACAGAGACAGTAGGGAAAACAGTGTCAGCTACATTTTTAAACACCTTGCATGCTTTCAACTCACACTGTTCTGAAATGACTTTTGCATATACCGAGATCTCTAAGATAAGTGGAACTGTAAGTGGGCATGTAATTTCATAAGTGTTTTGATGCTTCTTTCTCGAAATGGGATGGGAAGCAGAAGTAACAGGAGAGTAGAAACAGCAATGCGGGTCCTCAAGAGCTGAGTCTCACCTCTGGCCTGGAGTAGAGCCAGGAGGAGAGGGACAGAGAATTGGGAAACATCAGCAGAAGGGAAGGTCAAGGGTGTCTAGATAAAGGAGCTATGAGGAAGACATGATGTGAAACAAGAGGAAGAGCAATAGATTCAGAGACGGAGGACAGGACTCTCAAGCTTTGCACCGATACTGGTGGCATAATTGTGCCTCACAAGGTCTCTGGATTCTGCGTTCAATTCTATATTTCTTTAAAATAGGCTTCTCTTTTAACAGAAACTTTTGATGATTCAGAAATCCACTAAAGAATTCAGTTTTTTGCCCTTCTTGGCTAGGATGCCTTTATGATCCCAATTAATCCAGTTGATTCTTTTCAAAGGGGCCAGAGTCTTCCCAAGTGTACAGTTTGCTTAACTAGTTCGGAAACCGTGGTGGTTTGCCTGCCAGCCCCTGCACCACTGGCATTGTCTTTGGCCACCTGTCCATTCACACATACTGGCTCTCACTGGAAGGCCACATTGGTGTAGCAGAGACTCAACTCAGTGTTGAGTCGGGAGAAAGGCTCTACGTGCTTTTCGTTCTCTAGGATCACTTTCCTTTTTTCAATGTATAGCTCCACTGAAAGTCAGTTGTGTATAGATACATAGATTCATTTCTGAATTCAGTTCTGTGTTTTACCATACTGTTTTAATTCTGTAGCTTTGTGGTGTGTTTTTAAAATAGGTATTGTAATGCCTCTAGGTTTGTTGTTTTTGTTCAGGATTATTTTGGTTATCCAGGATCGTTTGTGGTCCCTTTTAAATTTTAGAAATGTTTTTCTACTTCTGTGGAAAATTTGAAAGGAACTGCAGTTCATCTGTAGATTTCTTTGTGTGGTATGAGCATTTAAAAAGCAATATTAATTCATACAGCCCATGAACATGAAATATCTGCCTTCTTCTTTTTTCCTCATTTGTTTTCTTCTCCTTCAATTTCTCTTATCAGCATTTTGTAATTTTTATTGTGGAGATCATTTATTTGCTTGTTTAAATTTGTTCTTAGTTTCTTCCTTTTGTAGTTATGTGAATAGGATTGCTTCAGTGATTTGTTTCTCAATGTTTTATGATTTGTCCATGAAAATTCAACTGAAATTTATAGTAATTACATGAAAAAGTAATCAACAGCATTAATCACCAGGTAACTTAAAATCAAAACCAAAATGAAAGATCATTTCATTCAGGTTAGAATAGCTGTTAACAAAAAGACAAAGTAAATACTGATGGGTATGTGGAGAAAAGGAAACTCTTATGTAGTATTCATGGGAATATAAATTATTACAGCTATTATGCAAAATGGTATGAGGATTCCTTAAAGAAAACTAGAAATGGAACTTCCATACAACTCTAAAATTTCACTGTGGGTTATAATTTTTTAAAAAGAGTAATTGATACTTTGCAGTTTCCTGTGGCATGGAGGATTGTTTTCCCACCTTTTATTTTCAGTCTATGGGTTTTCTTCTGAATTAGGTGTGTTTCCTGTATGCAGGAGATTGTAGGATCTTGCTTCTTGATCCAATCGAGCACCTGTAGATGTAAATGAGCTCTAGAAAGTATGACAGTTTTTTGTAGAATGAGACGTTTCCAAAGGAAATTTGGTGTGGGAATGTAATGAGGGGAAGGAATAAATATGATTCTGAAAGAAAATAAAAGAGCATGTATATAGGGGGTGGGGATATGGGTAAAAATGAGAATTAACTTGTGTCATATATTGGTACAAATTCCCCGATGTTATGTGTGATTGTGAGATGTATATAAATTGTACCAATAAATAATTTAAAGAAAGAGTAATTGATATATTGGCAATTGGCACCTGCAGTTGCATGTTTATTGTGGAAACTAGTTGCAATAGCTAACAGGGACTCAACAGAGGTGTTAAAATGTGCTAAAATATATACATAATAGAATATTATTTGTCTACAAAATAATGGAATTTTGTTATTTGAAGAAACACAGATGGAACTGAGGATCACTATGTTAAATGACAATATAATTTACCCTAATATTTATGTTTGATGCTAAAAGGTTGATCTTTTACCTTATTTGGTAGGTTGATTCCTAGATATTTAATTTTTTTGGATCTTATTGTGCAAATAATTGTTTCCCCTATTTGCTACTCAGTGAGTCTATTATTTGTGTAAAGGAAGGCTACTGATTTTTCGGTACTGACCTTGTATCCAGCTATGTACCGAGTCTTGTAATTAAGTCAAGCATCTTTTGCTTAAGTTTTTGGAATCTTCTGTATAGATAATCATGCCATCCACTGATAGTGACAGCTTGTAAAATTAGAGAGTAGAACAGTTGTCAGAGCCTGGGAAGGGTAGGAGAGAAGAATGCAGGGAATGGCCAAAGGGTTGAGTCAGTAGCATTGGAAGAATAGCTTCTTAATATCATAGGTTGACTATGGCTAAATTAATTCAATATTTCAAAAAAGCTAATGAAATACTTTGAATGTTCCCAACACAAAGCAATGATATATGTCTGAGATAATATCCAATTACTTCCACTTCATCATTACATATCGTACACAAATTTTGAAATGTCACATTTAACACCATAACTCAGTATACTATGTGATAATTAAAAATGAAAATATACTTAAATAATTATGATTTCTTTAAGACTTTTGACAATAATTCATATAATATACTTGCAAGAGGTAAGAGAATGTGAAACAATAAAGTTGTGAAACATGACTAAGAATGCATGAATTGATACAGTGGGAGGCAAACAGTATTTCTGCAATGCTATAGGGCTGTGTCTTTGATTATATCCTGTTAGAAAACTTCTTTCTACAAAACCAAGGGCTTAACAATTCTTTTTTTTTTGAGACAGGGTCTTGCTTTGTAGTTCAGGCTGGCCCTGAGCTCACTATGTGGCCCAGGCAAGCCTCAAACTCAGCCATCCTCCTGCCTCTGCCTCCCCAATGCTGGGATGACAGGCGTGAGCCACCACGCCCGGCACTGTGAGATGTGGTATTGATTGTTGGTGGGCGTGAGTCTCCATGCCCAGCATTGTATGTGGTTACCGGGGATCGAACTCAGGACCTTGCGCTTGTGAGGCAGGCGCCAGAACCACTGAGCTAACCCTCTGGCCCGGGTTTAACAATTCTTAATAAGTTGCAACTGGTTGAGACTACATTTGGCACAAGTAGTCTAGACTACTATTTGTACACAAGTAGAAAGCCCCTTTCTGTGTTGAAACCAACTGCAGGAGCAGCCTTATTAATCCATTTCATGGGTGATGAAACAGGTAAGAGAGGTTAAGAAGTATATCAGTGTTACAGAGCTAGTAAATAGTAGAATTTGTAATTTAAAATCTTGTTCTGGTTCTCGAATTCCATGGTGGATCTACAGGAATTCTTAACCTCGCTTTTTAGAAGAAAAAAGAAGTTTGGTGAATATGAGATTTTCTTAGAGTTTCAGAGCAGGCAAGGTCAAAACAAAAACATTACCCAGTGCTTTATATTGCAGGTTCAGTACTCTTCCTAATCTTATAAACAAGTTCACTGACAGGATGAAAAATAAAGAATATTGGGACAAATACATGCCCCCAACAACTAGCTTGTCTTGAATTTCTGTTAAGAAACCAGTCATATAAGCACTTAGGTTGTTTGAAATGCAAGATCTTGTACACTACTGTATCCTGGAGCAATTGGTAAAGGAGATGTGGGACAGACGTAGACAGCTTATTTCTCTATACCTTCTAGACTGTATTGATGGATATCAAAATTTGAGAGCCACTACAGTAATGAATTTAGCTGACAAGTGGTTGTCAAAAAGCCAATTTGAAAACATAAGTGGATATTTGGCTTATGCGAAGGGGACATGAATTGCAAAGCATACTTCTTGAAGGAATGGAGCATGTCCAAACCTGTACTAAAGGACCAATGTAGCTTTTATGTGTAAAGGTAACTGGTTTGTTCTGTCATCACAACATTTAGTATATTTGAGCTACAAGAATTCCCAGATATTGGGGCCGGAGGGTTAGCTCAGTGGTTCCGGCGCCTGCCTCGCAAGCGCAAGGTCCTGAGTTCGATCCCCGGTAACCACATATAATGCTGGGTGTGGAGACACGCCCACCAACAATCAACACCGCATAC
>PVIC010013891.1:0-22354 GCA_004025085.1 Thryonomys swinderianus | reverse complement strand
TTGTACGGGAGAAATCTGAAGTTCAGTAATTGACTAATGGTCATAGTACTAACGAGGTACAGGCTGAAACTCACAAAGGAATGATTTCTCCTTGTGTTTGGGTTTCTAATAGCTTCCCTTATATCATGAGCTTCTCCGTCCATACATTTCAAAACAGTGAAGTGGATACCTTAGTGTCAGCAAGGCGAGGATTTTTGAGTCGAGCAGAGTGATAAACTAAAATTGACTCAATTTTTATATGCTCTAGGTCACCAATAATTGCAGATGGGATTTTGGAAGGAAGTGGAAGAAAACTGAAACCACTTTTTAAAAAATTTGAATCTTTATTGGTACATTATATATACATGTCATGATCATATGCAATATGGAGAAATTGTACCAGTATATGACAGAATTTATTTTTTTATTAAATTCTTTATTGACACATTTTATATACAGCTCACAGTCACTCTCAGCATTGGGGAATTTGTACCAGTATATGACACTAGTTAATTCTCATCTTTATCCCATATCCTTGCCCAAGCCACAACTCCCTACCCCTCATATACATGTGCTTTCTTTTTCTTTTCAAAGCATATTATTCTTTCCCCTCATTACTTTTCCCTACCACATTCCCTTTGAATATTTCCTATTTCACAAAATCTATCATACATTCTAGAACTCATTTACTTCTACAGGTTCTCATACCAGAGAAAAGATACAGTATTTCAATATCTGGGATCTATTTATTTCACTTATGAGTGTGTCCTCAAGGTGTATCCCTTTGCACATAAATGAATGAAACCTGTCATTCTTTATGGCAGAATAATACTCCATTTTATTAAAAAACCCACATCTTCTTTATCCATTCTCCAGTTGGTGGGCATCTGGGCAAGTGGTGCCCAGGGGAGATCGCGGGGAACCCAGACAACAAAGGAGGCCCACGCCATTATTGGTGCCCACGCTGCGCCTGCCTGCTTCCACTCAGACCAAGCCGAGGCCAGTGAAGACAGGCTGGGTAAGTAAAACATGGTGGAAATAGTGCAGTGAGTCAGCAAAACAGAGCTGGATAGCGCTGATCAGCGATTGGGCCTGCAACTCTTTGAAGTCCAAGCTGAGTCCAGAAAGTCTTGGAATCTCCATTTCTTATTGGGCCAAACTGGATATAACTGTACATGGAGAAGAGACTCCAGAGGCACCACCTGGTACCCTGTGGACCCTGAATGAGAACCGCTCTAGTGCTGGAACCTGTACAGAGGCCTTTAATTCTTATTTTTCCCATTCTCTCACCCACTCTACAACCCTCTACCCCTATATACATAAGCATCTTTTCTTTTTTTATTATCATCATATTTTTCTTCCCCTTGTTACTTACCTCTACACCCAATTTCTCTCTGAGTATTTTCTATTTCACAATATCTACCATATATTCTAGAGTTCATTTACATCTTCAGTTTCTCACCAGAGAAAAGATGCAATGTTTACAGATCTGTGACCTATTTATTTCACTGATAAGTATGTTCTGAGGGTACATCCATTTGAGTATAAATGACTCAAATTTATCACTTTTTATGGCAGAATAATACTCCATTTTATAGAAAAAACACACGTCCTTTATCTGGTCTTTAGCTGATGGGCATTTGGGTCGTTTCCAAGATTTAGCTATCACAAAACGAACTGCTGTGAACATGGGAGCACGTATGTCCTGTGATATGAAACTTTTAATTCTTTCATGTACATATCTAGCAGGGGAATAGCAGGGTCAAGTGGGATCTCTAATCCAAGAGTTGAGTTATTATTATTATTAAAAGTGAGTTAAAAGCCCAGTGCTCCTACAGGCGTGTAGGGAGCCCCCTGCTCTCCTCAGAAAAGTCATCTTTCTGGCTCTAAATTCCAGGTTGCCTTGAGGGAGATCCCGGGAGAATCCTGTGACTGTGCAGCCCCTCCCTCCACCTCTCGGGGTGAAGCTCTGGGACTGTCAATAGCTTCAGTCTGGTGCTTTGTGGGTTCCTCCTTTTGACCATTCACTGATCTGTTCCTGAAATGCTCAGTCCTTAATCTGTAACTCCTTTCCCTCAATGTGAACTTAAAATTTCTTCCCAAAGCTCTTCTATCAAACTGATAGATTTTCTCCTTATGTCTATGAGTCCTTTTCTTCTGTCTTTATCTCAGATCTACGTCATCTCTTTTTGATGTCACTGATCATCATAGGTTTTTAAGAAACCCTAACTGGGTTTGGCTGGATTTGACAGTCATATGAACAGGAGCCTCAGTGATATTTTCCTAACCTTGACAGCAAAACCATGGCTACTTCTTAGAATTTAAATTCTACTACAAGTAGCTCACTCAGCTCACTCAAAATACTTGAAATAAAAAGTGGGAAAATACAATTAGGAGAATCCTAAGGTTATTAGTAGAATGTCAAAGGTGAGTGCTGGATGAGGAAAATTATGAGTGATAGGAGGGTAGCTTTATACAGAAGAAAGAAGATTTTGGAATTACTTAAATAAAATAAACAGTTGCTTTGTATTCCAGGCGGTTTCCTTGCCTTCCTGTAGGTATGTCTGTTAGAGCTTATGCCCCCCTTACATTCACCAGGTGAGCCTTGAGCTGGAGGACACGATTAGGGTTTTGCATCATGCCATTGCCCAGGAGAGGCATAGAATTACTTCTGGTAATAATTCAGGGAGCCAAACATGGAGAGGCACCCACAAGATTATCTTTACAGAACTTTGCTCCTGATGATTTTGAATCTTTATGTAGCTCTAATAATTCCTAGTTGCATGGAATGGAGTCTAAACACTACAGCCCACAGGCCAAATCTTACTGGAACAGGTGATTAGTGATCTTTGATTTTACATTTTTCAAAGGTTACGAAAAATGAAGAAAATATAACAAAGTTTATAGGTAGTGTTTACAGAGAAGTGTGCTGACCCTTCAATGGAACCGTCTCATAGTAAAGCTGTTCCCCCGTGTGTGTGTGTGCATATGTGGATTTGTGTGTGTGATATCTGGGATTGAATCTAGGACCTCACACATGGTAGGCAAGCATTCTATCACTGAAATATACCCCCAGTCTTCTTGTTATTTTAAAAACATTTTTGATATAATATCTCACTAACTTGTTCAGTCTCCTTTCAAATTTTTAATCCTCCCACATTATCCCGCAAGTAGTTGGTATTACAGGCATGTGCCACGCACAGTTTTATTCTTTATGATCCAAGAGCCAAGTTATTTTAACTTATATTTGATCAAATATGTTGCCATTTTAAATTTATTTCTTACTTTACCTATACTTCTAAATACTATGTTTATGTTCCATTTTCACATTATGAGAAAAATTCAGTATGTTTATTTCTGAAACCAAACTGATGATAATAATATAAAGAGCAATACAAGCACAATATATTAACTTGTTAATGTGATAACTCTAAGTGGCTGAGGATTTTAACTATGTCACCTATTCTGATAGCATTTGTCCTTTCTTTCATTTATTCAGCTCATACTTAGTGAATATCTAAAATATACTAAACTTTGGGATTAAGAAAGGAAAGAAAGTCCAGAAAAACTCAGAGAAAAGCAAGGAAGACCAATAAGGAGACAGAAAATTAAGCAGCTATCATGACAGGTGGTGGCAAATATGATGCATATGAATGTTAAAGAACTGTAAGGGACACATACTTCTCTGGAAGGTTGAAAGTTTGAATTGAATTGAAGTAAATTTAAATTTAAAATTAAGGCCACAGCCATATGACCAAGTGATAGCGTGCTTTTTTTTGAGGAGAATCAAAGTAATTCCATACAGCTTGGAGATAGGGAGGCCATGTTAAACAGAGAGCCAAAAGATAAGAGGGGTCAGATAAGAAATTAGAATATTATGCTAGAAATTAGAATTTATTCTAAAGGTGATGAGTAGCAACTAAACTAATTTACGTGTTTGAGCGAAATGATCTAGGATAGGCATCTCCAAAATGCCCCTCTGTCTCCTCCTGTGCAGGTTGGGCTAAGGGGGCCACGTAGCGCCAGAGCACAGGAGTAGCACGGTGAAGATGTGCCAGGGAGCCCAGCTGCACTCATCCACAGTCACGGGGAGACCTCCCTGGCTGGCGCCGGCATCGTGACCAACTGGATATGAGGAATGAGGACTTTCAGGAATCCTGGGTGACCACGGTTTTGGGGGCAGACACTGCGTGTACAAGGATGTCCCTAACGAAATAGAAAACACAGAATATGGTGTTGGGATTTCAACTGGAATTCCATATTATGTTTTCTCTCTCAAAAATGGGCATCCGAAATGAACAGACACTTCTCAGAGGCAGAAGTAAAAGCAGCCAAGAAGCCTCTCCACACTGATCTCCACAATGGCTGAACAAGTCTACAATCCCACCCACAGTGGAGAAGCGTTCCTTTCTCCCCACAGCCTCGCCAGCATTTATTGCTGGTTGATTTTGCAATAGCAGCCGTTCTTTGTGGAGTGAGATGAAACCTCAGTGTTGTTTTCATCTGCATCTCTTGAGTGACCAGTGATGTTGAACATTTCTTCATATGCTTCTTGGCCACTTTGACTTCTGCCTCTGAGAAGTGTCTGTTCATTTCAGATGCCCATTTTTGAATTGGGTCTTTAAACTTGGGGGGACTGATTTAAGTTCTTTATATAGTCTAGATCGTAGCCCTTTGTCTGACAAATAGCTAGCAAAAACTTTTCCCCATGTTGTTGGTTGTCTTTGAGCAGTGCCAGTGGTTTCTTTTGCTGTGCAGAAGCTTTTTAGTAGGATGAGATCCCCTTTGTTGATTCCTTCTGCCAGTTCTCGTGCTAGAGAGGTTTTGTTCATAAAGTCTCTGCCTAAGCCAGTGTCTCCAAGAATTTTACCTAGCCTGTTTTGCAGCAGGTTTAGAGTTTCTGTTTTAATGTTTAAGTCTCCAATCCACTGTGATTTTAGTTTAGTACACGGTGAAAGAGATAGGCCTAGCTTTAGTTTTTGGCAGATTAAAACCCACTTTTCCAGCACCATTTGTTAAAGAGGCCGTCTTTCCTCCATTGGGGATGTTTGGCTCCTTTGTCAAAGAGAAGGTGGCTTAGCGTATCTGGGGTTGTTTCTGGGTCTTCTAATTTATTCCACTGGTCCTCGGGTCTGTTACTTTGCCAGTACCATGCAGTTTTTATCACAGTGGCTTTGTACACCCATGTCCATAGCAGTGTGTGATAGCTCTGTCTTGGAAACCACCCAGATACCCATCAACTGGAGACTAGCTAAAGAAGATGTGGGTTTTTAAAAAATAAAATAGAGTATTGCTCTACCATAAAGAATGACAAGTTTCATTCATTTATGTGCAAATGGATACACCTTGAGGACACATTAATAAGTGAAATAAATAGATCCCAGATATGTAAATACCATATCTTTTCTCTGGTATAAGAACCTGTAGATGTAAATGAATTCTAGAATATATGATAGATTTTGTAAAATAGGAAATAGTCAAAGGGAATGTGATGGGGGAATGTACCAAGGAGAAAGAATAAATATGATTTTGAAAGAAAAAGAAATAGCACATATATAAGAGGTGGGGGGTTTATGGGTGGGCTGGGATATGGGTAAAAATGAGAATTGACTTGTGTCATATTCTAGTACAAATTCTCCCAAGTTGAGTGTGATTGTGAGCTGTATATAAAATGTACCAATAAAAAATTCAACTTCAAGAAAAACACTAAGACAAAGGAAAGGTGTAGGGGTTGAGTTAGTTCCAGGGAGATAAATTTTGGTGTGGGGTTTCATGGGATTTTTCAAATGAAGATGTTTAGTTGGTACTGAATATATAGTCTTAGAGTTCAAGAGGGAGAAGCCTGGGTTACAGATAAATCTTTTGAAATTTTGATCTCAAAAATGTGATAGCAGACCACATCTTTCATATGTCTGTGTGTGTGTATTTATTATTTATTTAATGCATGTGTCTTTAATACTTATTTAATGTGTCTGCAGCTTGGTTTTTATTTCCAGCTTATCAGGCCCCCAATATATTTGCAGTTCTGCACTATAAGCATTTTTTTCTCCCATGTCAATAATCAAATTCTAAGCACCTTAAAGACAAGGGTTCTCATTTGTGACTCCTGAAGCCTTGGTTTCAGGTGAATGACTGGCACAGAGTAGGTAATCAGCAAATGTTTGTTAAACCAATAAATGAAAGGACAAGTTGGACACAGAAATCATAATTCTAATATACCCTGCCATAGGTAATAACAACGGCATTAACAAGGCATTGAGATGCTAAGGGGTGAATCCTGTGTGGTGAGCCTGGAAAAGAATCATGGATTCATTTCTTCAGGGATTAATAATATCCTGCAGAATGAAGTGTAGAAAAGTCCCCCAGGAATTGCGAAGTTTGTACAAAATCACAGGAGAATACAATGGTGTGTAACATGACTGAAAAGTATGGCACAAGGAAGTGTGTGCACTGTATATAGGGCGTGCAGGAGGCCAGGGGGTTGTAGCGAACTCCGGACATCTTTAGTGTCTGCAAGAACATCCCTGAGAAAAATAAGGACTGAACAAAGACAGAAGATATAAGAAGATGCCAAGGTGGACGAGGGGAAGGAGAGGGAGGAGAAGGAAAAAAAACAGAATTGTTAAAAAGTAAGTGTCAGCTACTCTAATGAGCCAGCAGATTTTACCCAAAGCGATCTGAGTGAAGCCAGGCTAGTCTGAGGCAGCAAGTGCCACTTGTGTGAAGGGACAGTGTTTGGTATTTTCAATGTGTTAAAATAATTTACATAAATTCCTGTGGATTTAGGCAGGTGGCAAAACCTTAATAAACAGGTGGTGAGGGCTGAGTGTCCTGAACGGGAGCTCAGGAGATGAGGATTCTATTGATCTTATTTCTAGCTCTTAAGCCCCAAGCTGTAAAACCTTGGGCAGATGCTTCCATGTCCTGGGTCTTAACTCCTCCAGGGATCCCTGTTAATCAACTTTGTTTCCTTAGCTTCAGCAGAGAGCCTGGCTCCTATGTAGTAAAGCTCAATAAATGATTGGTAAATAGAAGAGCACTTTGCCTCATTTATAAAATGAAGCGGTTAGATTAAAACAAGACAATCAACAAGAAATATTCTAGTCTTGACATTTTATGACTTCATGGCCCTAATTTCTAATTTTTAATAGCATTGACAAATCCATAAAAGACACAGCCATCATATTTGTGTGTTGCTTAACTATTTACAAAACACGTTCACATATTTTATCTCAATAAAATCTAATAACCCTGAGAGCTAGGTTTAATCGTTTGCATTTTAAAGAAGAAACTGGATGTTGAGATGGGAGCTAATAAAGTAATAGAGTCTAGATTTAAATCTGAATCACCTGATTGCAAATTAAGTGCTTTTCCCGCCCGCCGCGTAACTTCCCACTGTTTTGAGAACAAAATTTGTCTCGCGTATGTCATTTCTCTTCAACTCAAGTACCGTCGTCCTCTCGTAACACGGAGATGCGAGGCAGCCCACGGCAGCATTTTAGCTGAGAGAATGCAGCTTATTTCAGGACACCGAGACAGACCCAACCTATCTAGTAATAAAAATAATACCGACAGTTTAAAAACCTCCAGTCTTCCAATTAACAGCTTCGACAGTGATCACGCATTTGCAAGGGTCCAACCTTCAACTGGAAGGCATCAAGAGCCCATGTACGGAACCACCTGCAGAAATAACCAGACACATGAGCTGTGCTTTCCACCGCAGTCTGAGTTTCTTGAGAACATTTAGTCTTGACATTGGGACCCACTTTCCTGACATGAGGTACTCGGTGTGCTGCATATGAAAGACTCCAAATTCTGAGAGAGCGCAGGAAAACCAGGTTTTGAGCTTTCTATTGGAGTTCTTTGGGTAAGGTCTCAATTACAGTAAATTAACCAGCCGGCTAACAAGGCTAAAAGAGTTAGTAGGCAAATACAATGTTCTCTTTTACAATAGACCCAGGAACTTCAGGTCAGCTTCTACTTCTGTTGAGCAAATAACAGTAGGGGGACATTTGTGACGGGCCTATCATTGTCTAGATAAGTTGATACTGAAACTGGTCATCAGTGAAATTGGAGGCATCCTATTTCCTGTTTGAATAGAAGTGAGGCAAAGACACAAAGGCAGAGTCCGTCTTAATTTGTCCTAGTATTCCCTGATTCTGATCTCCGAAGCTAGTGTCTCTTACGCAGTCATACCTAAGGTGTAACTTCCAGGGAAAGTCAGCGCTACAGTGCGAGAGAAGTAATTACGGGAGATTGGGTTAGCTGATTCTTCCTTTATAAAAACAGCCACACACAAGTGAAGTCCTTACTGAATAAACAGATGGGAAAATGTTTAAGTAGATTTCTGAAATAGGTTTTTCAGAAGAGTGAAATTTTATTTCCACTGCAGTGCAATATCTTTCAATTAACCCATAGGTACTCTGCTGAATGGGAGTTGCTAGAAAGGAAAAACAAATACATTCTTTCTCATGTTAAAATCCTGGTTTCGCTCAGGGTCAAAAGTACTACCCTGCATTTGTCTGAGGCATGTGCTGAGTTACAGAGAGGTTTCATGGAAACTGAGTCTGCTTTAGTTAATAATGAGCTTTGGGTGTCTTCTCTGTACTGTTTTTGATGACTTTCTCTAGTGAACAAGTGTTTCTGTGCGTAGACCTGGGAATTCTGGCACAGACGCCGATGCTGCCGTTAATTGTCTCCTTCTTATACAAGCCACTATTGTCTACTGAGTAAAAGCCTCATCCCACCACTAATTCTTCCCTAGACTTCCTGCTTATTGTGCAGGGAGCTCTGCACCCAAATTAATGGCGGAGAATATCCCCAGGTACTCAGAGGTTTGCAAGTCGTGTTTCTCAAAACCATGAGTTAGGCAGTCACGATATATAGGCACAAGTGACATCTTAAGGCACTTTAACCCTCTGTCTTCCAAAGTTATGGTCCAAGATGCCCCAGTGTGGTTATCATTTATTTCCTGCCTGAAATTTCTTCTTCTCTGTAACTTTGGGCTCTGAATTTAATATTGCACTATTATGTTTCTCCAAGGATGTGCTATATATACTGCTGAATAGCTATGAATATCATTGTGCGGCCTCTCTGGTTGGACACTCATTTCTTTCTCGCCTGCAGGGCTCACACACAGCACAGCTAGCCAAGGAGCCGGCGATTCTCTCTCCCAGCTCCACTCTGTCTGTGGGACATTTTTACTCCGGTTTATCTGCAGTGACTTTGAGCCCAGAGCACTCACACAAGGCTCAGATTTTTAGGTAAAAGTAACCCTGAAACAAATTGTGATTTCTCATTTTTATGTAATTATCAAATGACTTTGACATTGTAAATATTTCTTTTCTCTTCACAGAAATCATGAAGGTGGACTGACAAAATATAAACTGTGTCTATAGAGGGTGGAAAATGTTCTTGTGCTCATTAGGCCGCCATCTGGTTTGATAATGCCTTCTTCACATGTTTAAGTATCACATCAGCTCTGTCATTCAGTGTCATTATAGCCATTGGTATAAAGAACTGGAATTTTTTTCTTTTATCTTTAGATTTCAAACAGGTTTCATTTCATTTGTGAATCATTTTCTAGAAATCTCCATAACTAGTAACAAAACATTTGATTTCACATTTCCAAAGATAGAGAAATCTTTTAATGTAGTTAACAGTTTGGATTTTCTTTTCTTTTTGTGAAGCCTCTATTTAGGTGGTTGCTTTTTTTTCCTAACAATATTCGTAGCTTCCTTTTGGTCCTGGGAATTATCAAGTCACGTATTAATATTTTAAAATTAACAATAACAGTAAGAAATCTATACATGTTAACAGTTAATATATTTAATGAAAATACTTATATTTTCCAATAAAAACCAAATAGTGACCTTATCCAGCTTTTTGTCCTCTTTTGAGAATCTCTTTAATTTTGACTGAAAGGAAAATAACTGAATTTGTATACCTGCTTCTTCTTGTAATTTTCTCTGGTTTTAAAATTTATTTTATTAGTACATTTACCATACATATCACGATCAGAGATGACTAAATTCTCATTCCCTTGGCCACCTCCCAGAGCTTCGATTTTTTATCTGCCTGATATTGAGTGGTGTGGGAGCACCAGACTCACCCAGCCATTACCGAATTCTTTGGAATAACCTCTGTTTCTGCTTTTGTGTTCTTGTTTTGCTCCTGTCACTACTGATAATGCTATAATAAGAACCAAGTTGTATCATATACATTCTCAATGTTCAATATGATCATAATGTATGTATAAAATGTACCAATAAAATCAATTAAAACATTATCGAAGTATCTGAAGAAACTTGTTCAGATTCCACTGTTCAGTTAAAAGCCTAGCATAAAGCAGGTCCTTCCACACATACTGTCCCATCTGACCCCATAACCTGTTATGGAAAAGTAAGGCCAGACAGTTGGCTTAATCACTACTCAGTATGCAGTAAGTTACAGACCAGGGCAGCAGAGACGGGACTATTGATTCCTACATTTTCCTATGTATCTACACCCGGTAGACAGTATTTTGGCTAGACAAATCCACGGTTCTGTCCTCTTAGCGACATAATTGTTCTATGGACCACACTGTTCTGCTTCTTATTAGAGACTATGAGTTGCTGGCTTTGTGGCCACATAAAAGGTAAATGGCTTCCCTTTACACCACAAGGGCAGGCATTGTGGACACTAAGGAACTGTTTCTTCTTTTAATCCTAAAACCAGAGGGAGCCCTGGGAGCTCTTCTCTGTGAGTTTGTGCTGGTCGATCTTTTCTTGAGATAAGGCTCAGAATAGACTGACTGTTACTCAGAAATTCAAAATAGCCTGTACTTTATTAAAATCCGAATGACAGACATTTCTGTGAGGTTGGCAAGGGAAGCCGTTCCCTTTCGTAGAGGGTGAAATCCGCTCATAGAAACATTAAGCAAACCCTCAAGAGCACAGCAGCAGTGAGCGCTATCTGTGAGTAAGGAGGTTATGGAATCAAAAGTGCCACTAACATTCCTGGGCCATTCCTTTTATCTGTCTTGCCTTTTGTGGAGTAAAGCATGTCGCTGAAAACAGACTTTCTTGTTCTGAGAGGTCTTAAAATGCAGATTTGATGAGCCCTCTACTGTCATTCTGTTCAGAGCTATTCTTGAATTGTTCCAACAGAAATCTGTGTTAGCGTCACTTTTGTTGTTGAAACCCTTTACATAGGCTCTAACTCAGCTCACGAGGCCACGCAATAGTACGCCTATGGAATTGGCCCACGCACTAGCGTGTGGGACGGCCCAGCTGGGCACAGTGTGGGGCAGCGGCAGACGCAGCCCGAACTGTCTCCTGGGCACTGTGTGTGCCACGGGAAAGGAAGCCGCCGTGAGTGAATGGTGCTAGTGACCAGAACGAGGTGCTGGGTGGTGAGTGAGAAGATGTTTAGAAGCAGAAGACTTTAAAATCATAAATACAGTTAAGATAATATCTCAGTTATATCAGCTAATACAATAAAATGAATAAAAACTGGGTTTGTAATTCCTGGATAATGGGATGAAATATATGGAAAATGTATTTACGGTGGAACATCCTGTTGTTGTGTTGGATTCCTAAGCACATAGGTTTGGCAGTCACGATACCACAATAACAAGGAATATGGTTAGTACTCAGATCTTGGTTCCTTAAAAATAAATGTCCACTAAAAAAAATCCAGATCTCCTTGGAGAAACAGTAGCTTTTGCAAATGAGCTCAGCCAAGTAAGAGATAACCTTGGAGTATCTTGTGCCACAAACTAAGGAAGTAGCAAAGCTGAGTTCGGAGCCCCGTGCCGTAGATGCCAGTCTGGAGGGCTCCTTCCAGCACAAACCCGTGATGACTCGAGCCTCAGAGGCACAAGCGCTCACACAAACACACAGGTCAACAAATAGCAAAGGGACAAAAGTTCTTCTAACTAGTAAGTGTGGGAGGGATGATTCATTTCAGCTACACAGGGTAGGAAGATCTAATTAGAAAATCGCCACTTGTCAAACATCAGTAGCTGTTAAACATCCGCGGACAAAAGTTGGATACGGAATGGAATATTTACCTGGCTTCCAAGTGTTTTCCCCCAAGTAATTACCGGTGACAAAGAGAAAAGGACTAACTTTAACGTGGGGAAACCTGGCTAACTCCACTTTATAAAGATACCGTCACAAAAAAAGAGATCAAAATCAGGTACCGTTTGACAATTTACATCATCTGATTTTATTTTCTCTAACATTTCTGTCAAAAATTTTAAAAAAAATACCTGAATCTAATTATAAAGAAAAATCAGCAGACAAAACCAAATTGGGGAACATTATAGTGTAATTGTCTTATGTGTTTCACTTGTTTTTTGCACATTAACCTGGTTGTGAATGTCTATATGTGATAATTAACTTTGTAAGGGCTTATAAGATAAATAAATCTGATGCTAACATAAAAAGAGGTGGAGAGAAATTAGAAAGAATACAGATGGGTTTTATACATGTATCAATTTATGACAATGAATGTAATCATATTTTATAAATGTGTACTATTAAAATTTTAAACAATAAAGCAACTGCTCTATATTATTCAAAAAATCAAGGTTATGAGAGCCAAGGAAGAAATGAGGACCTGCTTGAGAAAGAAGACTAAAGAGACACAGCCAAAGTAATGCATAATTTGGGGCACCTTTTTGTCACTAATGACATTATGGGAACAGTTGGTAAAACTTGAGTGAAATCTCTGGGTTTTATTGTGATAATGTATCAATCTAATTTCCTGATTTTGATGGTTTTATTGAGGTTACATAGGAGAACATCTTTGTAGAAATTATACACTAAAATATTCAGGGGTGATGGAGAATCACACTGGTAAATGCACTTTCAAATGGCTCAGAAGAAAATGCTTATTATTTTCTTTGTGTTATGATTTAAAAAATATTTCGAAGAAAACATTTAAATAAATTGTCAAGGAAAGGATTGTGTTAAAGCTATGTTAAATCTGTACTCAGTTTGAACATGCAATTTAGCTTCGAATATCCAATAGCCATTGAAGGAAATTAAACAATAATGTAAGGAAAAAACAGTTCATTAAGAGCATCCAAGTCTGTTCGCACAAGAACCCATGAGAACAGAGGTATGGAGTGTGTACTGCTAATACGTAGCTCGAATTCTTCCATACCATGGCTTAACTTGTACAGACAATTACTTTCTGTGATTATGCTTCTTTGTAGATGGTTTTTGTGCTATTTTAAACATTCTGCAATAGTTTAAACTCCAAGTAAATACATTTTATATTGCGCTCATGCTATCTCTTCTGAATAGCCTTCCATGTCTGATGGTTTATTTCTGTTTATTGTGAAGGGAAGTGTGAGGTACTGATAAGTATTTAATGGATAATTTTGAGGCCATAACACTTTATGTAAGGAATATGTAGAGAGCTGATTGCAGTATACTGATATCAAGTCTCTACATGACATATTAAACCCACATGTATCCATCAATAAAAGCTGTTTTTGTTGGACACTTATCTTGCACCAGACACTCTTCTTATATTATCTCCAGATTTCGAACAAATCTACCAGGAAGCTGTAAGTTTTGAATTCTTCACAGGGAAAGTACTGAAGGTGGGACCACTTCTTTGATGCACAAGCAGGCAGATAGTATTTGATGCAGTTGGGGTTCAATCCCCTGTCTTACGGGGTTCCTAGTTTTCCACTGTATCTATGGTCTCCTTGATCAGTTTTATTCTACATGCTGAGGGATATTAGGCCTTAAGTCACACCCTCTAAGTAAAGCTTGGCATCTAGCTTTTGACTCAAATGATAGGAAGGAAGTGTTTCTTCAGATCCTTCTACTTCAGTGCTAGGGATAAGACCCTAGCGACCCAAGTTACTTTCCTCTGCAGACCAGGTATCACAATAGCCTTGAACCCTCACAGCTACATTAGCTACAACCTACCGTGACATTTTAAAGTACTCTAGGATCCTGGGATAATTCATTGCCTGCAACTTCACAGATAAAGTTATGATTATCTTTCCCGTCAGTTAACATTACATAATAGGTTCTTGACGTGTTCACATGAATACGGTTCACATTGGGCTGTATTTCAATCCTGACTGAGAATACAGCACTATTCTGGGAGTCACTGTAGAACTGTATGACAGGTGATTTGCGTTTGAATAACCCTTGCCGTGATGGGGTAACTAGTTCCTTGGATTTGAACTTTGTTGGTTTTAAATTTTAGGGCTAATCTGTGCCTAAGTAATTACAAATACAGGCATGCATATTGTCCTCCCTCATTTACAAAATAATTAAGGAAAGAAAAGAAAACAGATGTAGTCAAGTGATTGACACAGGTTCTAGGTGTCTCTTTTAAATTTTCGAGTTATTTATTTTTTCATTTGTGGAAAATCAGTGATATCTACCTTATAGTTCTGATAATAATACTAATCACATATAACATTTCTTAGACTTCAGAGTTAATGAATATAGAGTCATTTTAGTGGTGCTGGCTCAGAGGATGGTCTTATAAGTACCTGTCATTATCACTAATTTTTTTTTTTTTGAGACAGGGTCTCGTTTTATAGTCCAGGCTGGCCCTGAGCTCACTATGTAGCCCCGGCAAGCCTCAAACTCAGCAATCCTCCTGTCTCTGCCTCCTGAGTGCTGGGATGACAGCCGTGAGCCACCACGCCGGGCACTGTGGTATGTGAATATTGATTGCTGGTGGGCGTGAGTCACCACGCCCAGCACTGTTTGTGGTTACCGGGATCGAACTCAGGACCTTGCACTTGCGAGGCAGGCGTTGGAACCACTGAGCTACATCTCTGGCCCGTCACTAATATTTTTAATTTTGTTAATATTTAAAGTGATGGACATATAGTTGGTGATCAATAAATTCTACTTTCCATTTCTTAAGATTAAAATAAATATAGAGAATTTTTATTTACATTTGCTTCAAAGGGTCACTATAGCTATTAGTAATCAAAGATATATAAACCTTCCCTGCCAGGGAAGGCTGGGAGCCACGCTAGGCCTTTGCCTTTGCCTTTGCCTTTGGAATGCTGCCCATGGTGATGTAATATACTGTTGATGTCCTGATGAGGTGACCTTGCAAGCTATATTTGATATATGGATAACGTTCATTTTGTTTTATTGTTTCTCTCCAAATAATATTTATTCTTGAGGTTAGCAAGTCATCCATGTGGAATAAATAATATCTATATAGGTGTACAATTTCTGGAAGGTAAGAATTGACAAACATTTGGTTTATCGAGTGTTTGGATTTGAAGATTTGAAACATTTTGTGATGATTTTAGCATTGTCAGTACCCTCTCCCACCCTCTCCTCCTTTCTCCTCTTCCTTCTCTTCCCTTTTTTCCCTTCTCCTCCCTTCTTACCTTCTCTTCTTTTTCTCTTACATAGTCTGAGAAGCCTAGAATATTTACTGTCTATCCTTTTATAGAAAAAATTTGCTGATTGCCACTCAACCCATTAAACAACGACATAACGACAATAGGAGTTATTGGCCCAGAGGAGTTATGTGTTTTATTCTGGGTAACCTTGTTCATAGGAGTCAGATCTGTGGCTTAAAACCACTTTATTAAATTCTTGACTTTGTCCTCTGACATCAATATGCTAAGTTTTTCCCCCTCTCTCAAAGTGGTTTGTCTAATAAACTAATAAGAATAATTTCATTGAAAAAGGTAGTAGTAATACTTTATCAGTATTATGCATCTCATTCCTGAAAAGATTAAGGCAACTTCACCTCTGCTGAATCGATTCTGCTAGTGTAAGAGTTGTTTTTGAATGATGGTAAACTAGACTGCGAGGTAGCAACAGCAATTTAGGGCAACAGATCATTATACACTATCTGGATTAATATTTTTCAAAAGTAATAGAGATATATTTCACCTGTTTAAGTGAAGTGACAAGAAATCTACCAGGAAGATCATTTCTAGGCTCCTACCTGAGTTCTCAAAGCCCAGACCAGTGAGGTGAGCTCCCCCTTGTAAGCCACAGGCTTGAGCACTGCAGGACAGTGACAGAGCGGAGGAAGTTTGTTTGTAAGATATATGCCAAATTTTCATAAAATTAGCATTTCGAATTTTAGCGGTGAATACGTGGAGATATTTGAAAGGATGAAACATCAAGGACATTTTTGTTTCTAAATGAATATTCCAAACTTGTTGATTTCATAAAACATTTGTTGAATGTAAGTTCTTGGTTGTCTTTTCTTAAGATATTTAGAATAAAACTAACTTCAGAAAAATATATGCAGTAATTTAGATATGTATTTTCAGTTTCCACTTGTTCTAATTCCAAGCCCAAAATATTGAGTTAATTTAATATGTGAATCATTTCTTTCTATACGTATATAAAGATGACTAACTTCAGTTTGTATTGCCTACTACATTTGTAATCAATATGTTCACTCTACGTCAGTTTTCCTCATAAAATCAATTAGAGCAATTAAAAAGCTAATCATCAACTTTTCTTAAAATCAACACTCTGAACTGGATCTGCTCCTGGCACTATCGTTGCTGCTCTGATCAGAAGCTAGTCTTTGACAATGGTGAGGGCAGGAACGACGGGGTCATTTGGTCTCAGGCGCGGAAGGGCAGTCCCCAGGGAGCTGGCAGACAGGTGCACTTTCTGGAAAGTCTTTTAAGGTACTTCTGTCATCCACACTTTCCAGAGGAGCTAAAGGTTGGGAAGGAATCCTGTAACCCTAAAGACTATCGAACATTACTCAAAGGCCTGATAAACGCATGTGAATTTGAGCACATAAAAATACCTCCTTGAGTTTGATACATTTTTCAAATGCACGATTTGAGCTGGTTTCAATATTCTGCATAGGTACATTCATAAGGATATCCTAATATACTGTAAAATATAGAATTGATAATATGAATTTTCTTGTGATTCAGAACATCTATACCTGCATACATTAAGACTATATCTCATAGATATCTAATATACGGCCCCCATGCCCCACATTTAATGAGGAAAGAGAAGCAGTAGGCACACCTTCCCAATTTATTATGAAAAGTTCAGTGAGTCGCATTAAATGAAACACACTATATTCCAACCTATACGGCTTAAAATTTATAGTCAGTATTATTTAGATGTACATGTTATGAAGTTGTGATGGGCATGATGAATTCCAGAGAAAATCATCATATATATAATTGAGAAAATTGCCGGCTATATTACATGCCTTGGTCATAGCTCGGTTAGAAAGCTATTCAGAGCCTGCTGTGTCAGCCACAGACTGCTTGTTCCTCATGCAATGCTAATCGCGCTGATTGTGCCTGTTTCTGTTATGTCTGGAAAAGCGACGTGCAAGGACTCAGCTCTGGCAGGACAGTCAGTCGCACCCACGGAGAGGAAAATTCCGTTTACCCAAGTGTCTATCTCAGGCTGTTCCTTCCGGTTTCCAAATCGTTGGAGAGAAGATTTGAGATTTCAATGCCTGGCTGTCTTTTGACACTTGGCAAGGTCAGCTTAATTTTTGGAACAAATGTATGTAATCATTATTTTTGTATATTGCGTAAGTTCTTGCTTTGTCTTTCATTTTTGTTTTTTATTAACCACCACAGCTTGGCTAATTACACTCTCGGAGAAATGGAATGTGTTTGAAGAAGCTACAGCGTTGCTAGCAGACGCATTTAGTTGATCATTTTTGCTTTTCTAGCTCGCTTCGGGAACCCTTAGTTCTGGGGCTCTCAGATGAAGCAACTTCTGAAACGTTTGTGGTCACTGATAAACAGGATCCCTTCGGAAGCTGGCCACGCACTTTTCTCCGAGAAGGAGCAGGGGGATCTTCACGGCCCCTCCCTGCTCGCCCTGGGCCCCAGCGGCGCTGCGGTGTCCGGTTCCTGCTCGGGCCTCTGCGCCTCTCTGACAGCCGCAGCCCCCTTCAAGGGCGATCTCCAGCGCGTCACGGAGGAGTTCATGCTGACGTGGAAGCTGAGGTACGTCCAAGCCCCTTCGATAGCTACAAAAGCCAAGGGGAAAAAAATTCATTTTTCCGAAGTAAAGCAATGAGCTGCTTTCTGGGAAATCACAATTCAGTATCAATTGTAGAGGCCTAAAATATTTTTTAGAGGTGATGTGCTCAAAACTGTTGTACTTTCACGATGAGGGGGGTTATCATTCATTCAAACTTAAATTCCTTCTTTCTTTTCTTTTCTTTTTTTCATTCATCCTTTCCCAGAAGGTATTATTTATAGTAGACTGAGTATTTTACTAATTAGAGCAACCTGAGATTGGTGTTAAGCCTTTAAACAATACTATGGTTCTCATTTGATTGACAGCACTTATGTTGACTAGTCTAATACTGAAAACCAGTTATAGTTGCAGTGTTACTTACAGGATTTATGATCTGTGTCACCGTATTTCCAAAATGTTTCAATTAAGTATTTTTAAAATTTCTAGCCATATAATGATTTTTTAGTAAAAAGTGACCAGGGCATTTAAATTTTAATGTTTCTACATTTTCTAGTTCCATGCATTTATTATCATAATATGAACTATGGCACATCCTGTACGACACTGTGAGTGTATATTACCCAGTGTGGCACTTCATTATTTCCCTGGATATTAACTGGACTATTGTGTGTGTGTGTGTGTGTGTGTGTGTGTGCACGCGCATGCGCGTGACACCAGGGATCAGACTCGGGCACTTGTGCCTTCCAGGTTGGGTGGTACCCCTTGAGTTAAACCCTCAGCCCTTAACTGAACTATTTTAAAGCATGTAGTCCCATGGCAGGAACCTTAATCCCACTACAGAACAGTACGTATGAGTCACGTCAGAGTCACTCCCTAATGCAAGTCCAGGGGAGGTATTTGCTCTTAGGAAAGTAGCTGCACGCTGAATTCATCCGACGCGTCCTGACTCATTTCCGTGGGCCGATGCTTTCATATTTCCATCCGATGCGGTGCCATATTGGCCAGGGCTCTATGGAAATGACTATCTATTGTAAAATGGTGGAAGAATAACCGTGAATTTCTTTTCAGACCAATAAAATTCAAAAGTGGCACATTGTAACTCAGTTTGTAATATTTTTCCCCAATATTTTCTTAAAGCTTCATATATGGAAAGTGTCTTTGTTTTCACTCCATTTTGCCAAGAAAAAGTGACAAAACAGTACTTATCATCTTCCTTCAAAACATATGGCATGTGCCCACGGAATATTAAATGATCTTTTACAATGACAACAAATGTTGTGATATTTCATCTGAAATTCCCAGAATTAAGGCTTCCTGAAGCAAGCTAGAAAAGCAGAAAGATGTTTCAGGAGGATTGGTTTGCTGGTAGAGGTGCTACTTCAGATCTGAAGGAGTACTGTGCACGTCACGTGTACAAGCTAGGATAGCAGAGAATATTTTATATAGACCTGGAGAGCTTAAGCAATGTCCTCCACCCAGTTTAGCATTCGCTGGTGTGAAAGAGACAGAAACTGAGTATGCACGATTAGGTTGATTGTCTTTAATTTTTTTCTAGCGTCTTTCAGTGTGGGCGGAACATTCTTCCAGTGATCCCTGGTGACGAGGAGCGTTTCCCCGTTTTCATGTCTTCCGCAGAGTTCTAGCGCAGGAAGGAAGGAGGTCAGTTTGGGGTCTGGGAGTCTGGGAGAAAGGTCTGCATACGTGTCGCTTGGGCTTTCCGACCTGTTTCCTCTGTCCCACCTGAGGCCCGCGTGTGGACTGCGCTGCTCCTACCCAGCTGCACAGCACATCTTCCGTAAAAACTCTCCCCACAGGCAGCTCGGCGGGTTTCTGCTTTGCTCCCCACAGTGGGAAGGAGCTCTGCAGTGTCTTGCAGTTGGCTGTTCCGTGCAAAGGTCTGCTCAGCGGGCCTGGGCTCCTTTGTCAGCAGGTGAGCCCAGGGTGTACAGAGAAGTGGGGGTGAGCTGTGAGGAAGGAGACACTTCATTTTAGCCAAAAGATAAATCATACTTTTTTCTGTGTCTTTTTTTTTTTTTTTTTTTTAGACAGGGTCTCGCTTTGTAGTTCGGGCTGGCTCTGAGCTCACTATGTAGCCTGGGCAAGCCTCGAACTCAGCAGTCCTCCTGCCTCTGCCCCCTGAATGCTGGGATTACAGGCGTGAGTCACCACGCCAGGCTTCTATGTTTTGTTTTAAACAACATTGACTCTGACATTTCAATCTCTATCACGATTTGAGGTCCAACTCTTGGTTAGCTAATAATGCAATTGGTAAATGTGCATTGCTATTTACCATGCCTCAAAATCCAATGTTCACTATAAAGATTCAATGCTATTAATATTCATATTCATGGAAGTTTTGAGACTTAAACAAATAGTTACTATGCGTAAGAGATCCCTGAGAAAAACCTTTTCATCATAGTAACACTTTAACACTAATATTTTTAGATACCAGAGAAAAAACAAATAATACTGTTCTAAGGAAATTCTAGATTTAAGTCTACTTTAAAATTGTAATCTATTTTTTTGGGAATTTGTACCAGTATATGACTCAATTTAGTTCCTACCATCATATTTTTTCTTCCCCTTATTACTTACCCCTACACCCCATTTCCCTTTGAGTATTTTCTATTTCACAATATCTACCATATATTCTCATTTACATCTTCAGTTTCTCATACCAGAGAAAAGATATGATATTTACAGATCTGTGGCCTATTTATTTCACTTATGAGTATGTTCTCAAAGTGCATCCATTTGAGTATAAATGACTCAAATTTATCATTCTTTATGGCAGAGTATTACTCTCTTCTATAGAAAAGCCATGTCTTTATCCAGTCTCTAGTTGTTGGGCATTTGGATTGCTTCCAAGATTTATCTATTACAAACTGACCTGCTATGAACATGGGTACACATATGTTGCTGTGATATGAAACTTTTTAATTCTTTTGTGTACATACCAAGCAGGGGAATAGCAGAGTCAAATGGGATCTCTAATACAATTTTTTTTTTTTGAGACAGTGTCTCGCTTCATAGTTCAGGCTGGCCCTGAGGCCACTATGTAGTCCAGGCAAGCCTTGAACTCAGCAGTTCTCCTGCCTCTGCCTCCCGAGTGCTGGGATGACAGGTGTGAGCCACCATGTTTGGTATTATGGTATATGGTACTGATTGCTGGTGGGCATGAGTCACCATGCCTGGTGTTGTTGTATGTGGTTACCAGGGACTTAACCAGGGGCCTTGCACTTGCGGGGCAGCCACTGGAACCACTGAGCTAAATCCCTGGACCCTCTAATCCAAGTTTTTTGAGGAATCTCCATTTTCGTTGTACCAGTCTACATTCCCAACAGTGGAGAACAGTTCCTTTCCCCTCATGGCCTCGACACTGAGATTCCATCACACTCTACAGAGAATGGCTGCTATCTTGAAATTAACCAGCAATAAATGCTGGCAAGGCTGTAATTGATCTTTTAAACTTTACCTCTCTACTCATCTATTTAAGGGGGCAATTTGGAATGATTCTAGTGCTTATGAGAGATAGGCAAAAGTATTTTAGTGTTGTATTAATACTAATACTGTATAAACATTTTAGAGATAGTAAATGTACTATCTCTCATCTACAAGAATGTGAATACCTTTTGAAATAAAAGTACCTAGATTTTGATCTATGTAAGAATTTAGAACAACAGCTAACACATAGTAATTTCTCATTATATATTTGATGAACAAAAAAGTTGTATCTTTAAACTGGATGTGGTGTAACACACTTGTAATCCTAGTACTCTGGGAGGCTAAAACAGGAAGATCACAAGTCCAGGCCTACTATGGGCAACTTAGTGAAAACCTATCTCAAAATAAAAATAAAACATAAAAAGGCTGGGGATGTAGCTCATTGTAAAGATCTGAGATTCAGTCCCCAGTACTGAAAAAAGAGCATATTTTCAGTAATTTTCTTAGCAATGAAAATATTGCATGTGTGAAGTCTAAAGGTTTATAAGTGGTCAATCAGAAGCATAGTTATTTTCTTCCTATTTTGCTTTTAATTTTTTTGAATGCACCAAGCAGGGAAATAGCAGGGTCAAATGGGACTTCTAATTCTGGTGTTTTGAGGAATCTCCACACTGATCTCCGCCATAGCTGCACTCCTCTACATGCCCACCCACAGTAAACATTTTAGAACACGAGGTGTATTAAGCATAATAAATGTAGATGAGCAAGGAGAATTGGGTGGGTGTGTCAGTAAGGTCTCTGCGAAAAGCTATGTGGACGAAGCGTTGAAGTGCTCGAGGAAGCCAGTCATGACGGACACCCAAGAGGAGCCCGAAGAAGACGCACATTTCGAGCCGATGGCACGGCCACCACGACGCCCTGAGGGGGGCCACGCGCATCTGTGCTTGCGGATCTTCCAGGGGCCCAGTCTGAGCATGGGCAGCAGAAGGAATGTAGGGAGAGAG
>PVIC010013890.1:0-37394 GCA_004025085.1 Thryonomys swinderianus | reverse complement strand
CTCCTCCTCCCCCCCTCCCAAGGCTGGTGACAATGATCTTCTAATTCAATGTAAAAATGGGCTGAGTGGCACAAAGCATAAGCAGAAGAAAGGTATATTCTAAGCCTAAACAGGAAAACTAAACAGTACTGTCTGGAATAAGTCCCATCATTGTCTACAAATTTGGCACTTTGGGGTGAAAAGACTCAGTGGTCTAGTTTACAGCATGGAAGTCCTATACTATCTGTATTCATTTGTCTCTGGCTAGAGCACTGGCCAAAATAAGTGGTTAAGATCTGGCTAAGATTTGATGTTTTAAATCCATTCTAAATGTCCCTGAATGTCTTGTATGATTTCCTGGGGGAGGAAGTATTGGCAAATTTGAACTGGGATTGTCTCTGGTTTTAGTTGTACAATCAGCAGTATTTGATTCAGCCCAGGAGAATTGTCTTCATTCCACACCCGGAGAATCTTAGTGGCAGATTATGTAGTTCACGTATTTCCAATTGTGGTGGCTTTTCTGAATATAGTATCTCTCTCTTTCTCTCTCTCTTTACTCTGTAGGACAGTAAGGCTCAATTTCATGGCCTCTGAACCAGTCACATTTAAACTCATTGTGTGTGTGTGTGTGTGTGTGTGTGCGCGTGCATGCACTTCAATTGAAATTTGAGTCTGTAACATGTGGGCTAAGTCTCTTTTGAGCAGGAGAACTGGACAGTTTGAAAGATACAGGAGCTGGCTCTGGACTTCTTTTCCCCCTTTGACACACCTCTTAGATCAGTGAAATAGCCTATTTTCGGGGGACCACAGTGGCTTTAATTAGAGTCAAATGATTTTTGGAAAATGACCCAAAAGGCTGTGTCACTATCAAGTGTTCAGCTCCACTTATCAAAAAATTCCTCAAGGGCCAGAGATTTAGCTCAGTGATTCTGGTGACTGCCTTGCAAGCATAAGGTCCTGAGTTCGATCCCCCGTAACCACATACAATGTTGGGCGTGGTTACTCACAACCACCAGCAATCAATACCACATACCACAGTGCTGGGCGTGGTGGCTCACACCTGTAATCCCAGCATTTGGGAGGCAGAGACAGGAGGATTGCTGAGTTTGAGGCTTGCCTGGGCTACATAGTGAGCTCAGGGCCAGCCTGAACTACAAAGTGAGACCCTGTCTCAAAAAAAAAAAAAAATGCATCACTTGACTCTCTACTTTTACTCTGGCCAATTCATCATTTGACTCCCTACTTTTACTAGGCTTTTGAGGCCTAAAGACATGGAGTTTGGTCTAGTGTACTCTCGCTCCCTTAGTTTGAGGACTTTATTAGCATTGTCATAATTTTCTGGACATAGTTTTTCAAAGTATCCATAATTTTTTTCTGTGTAAAAGCAGCTTTGCTTGATCAGTAGATTCCAGCTTGGTTTGGTTCCTGTTTGGCCCACTTTTGGACTCTTACTATTTAATAATCTCTCTCTCTCTCTCTCTCTCTCTCTCTCTCTCTCTCTCTCTCTCTCTCTCTCTCTCTCTCTCTCTCTCTCTCTCTTTTTTCTGTGATCACTACTGGCAACAGATCTGCATTTTTGCCTTTCTGTTTGGACTACCTCTTTGCTTCTCAATTGCAGTTAATGCATAACGTGGGGGCCACAAATAAATCTTCATTGCCCTCCTCTGTCTCTGAGGCTACTTTGAGAGTTTTTTTTTTTTTTTTAACCTGTTGGGTTTTGATCAGTTTAGTCCACAGTTGCCTTATAACAAGCCTTAAAACAGGGCGGTAGACAAGGAAGTCAACTCTGGACTGTATTTAATTAGGAGTAAACATAGGGAAACTGATATAGGTGTCTTGATCAGCCTTCTTTGAAAATGATCATAGCTGAGCATCATGGCTCATGCCTATCATCCCAGCACTCGAGAGGCAGAGGCAGGAGAATTGCTGAGTTCCAGGCTTGCCTGAGCTATATAGTGAGCTCAGGGCCAGTCTGAACTACAAAGTAAGACCCTGTCTCAAAAAAAAATCATAATGAAAAATCACTGCTTCTTACCTAAGTGTCACTTAAAGACACTTAGTTAAAACAGGCTCTGGATTGGTAAGTGCAAAGAGTACTTGACAGCAATGCCTTGGAGAACTTATGATGCATCCACTGTGCACAGGCACTGTGGGGAGACTGAAGTATTCACAAGTGAGGACTGACAGGTACAATTTTTATTAAACACAAAAATACTCAAAAATTCATAGAAAGTTTTTAACCAGAATTCAATACCCCTCATGCACCAACAATGTAATAACGTAAAACAATTTCCAGAATGTAGAAACACAGAGAAAGAAACAGAAAAATCCACATAGATAGAGACAGAGACCGAGCCAGTGATTGAGGAGCTGACAGAAGACGGTTTTTGCTACCTCTCCACTGGATGACATTCAGAAGCAGCACTCAGCATCTTGGTGATCATGCTCCACAAGACACTGAGGACAGTGGAGTTTAGGAAGCTCTTCAGAACATGGCTCGGATGAAGGCTCAAGTGCACTCAAGGTGAAGGGGAGCATCTTGAGGGGGACTAATTGTAAAATGGCTTTTATTGTTTTGTTTTGAATTAAAACATTCTTTGAAGTGTTGATCAAGACATATGTATGGATGTTTAAAAAGTGGACTTCAGATTTATGATATCATTCATAGGGGAGAAGAAGCATACATCAGTCTATGCCTCATGCTGAAATCTCTTGGTTCCCATGATCATTTTTTTCCTTGTCATCATGCTATTTATTGAAAAATACAACAGATCCTCATATTCATATTTGAAACAACCCATAAACATTTATGAGGATAAGTTATAAGGTTTATTTAATAAATAAATGAAATTATTATATAAAAAGGAGTAAAATAGTATCAGTATTCAGTTCACTTGAATTTACAGCTATGATTAATATAGAGAAATATTATTTAAAACACAAGACATTTCTTAGAATTTCTGATTTGTAAAAATGGAATTCTTGGGCCAGAGATTTAGCTTAGTGGTTCCAGCGCCTGCCTAGCAAGCACAAGGTGTCTGGTTTGATCCCCAGTAACCACATACAACAATACTGGGTGTGGAGACTCACACCCACCAGCAATCACATATGTAATCCCAGCACTCGGGAGGCAGGGGCAGGAGGATTGCTGAGTTCGAGGCTTTCCTGGGCTACATAGTGAGTTCAGGGCCAGCCTGAACTACAAAGTGAGACACTTTTTTAAACAAAGGAATTCTCATGGATTTAATTCTAAAATTAAGGAAGGTATGAGAAAGTGCTACTTTTATATTCTATTATAATAAAATTCAGTATGGAGCATGACATTTATAAATATTTAAAATTACTGAAAAATGCAAACCTCTTAATTTTTCTTATTCTACTCTTTTTTTTATTATTAACCACAGATGGTTTAGGAATATCTTTTTAGGTAATAATTTTGTAGTTTTGTGCAACACTTAATGCTATGTAATACATATATATCTTGTTTGAAAGTAAGGGCATACTTGTTATATAATGCTATCAGGAAAAACAAACAGTGATGTTTACAACAGATATACTTAAATCAGCTTTACAACACATACATTTGTGTATATATATAATGTATATGTATAAAATACTAAGATGTAATATAAAAACACTGTTTTGGGGATTAAGATGAAGTATATCTGCCACATTTTTATGTAATTGGTAAATTGGACTGTTATAAAAATGACAAAAAGTAATCACACTAAGAATATTCACGCCGGGTGTGGTGGCTCACGCCTATAATCCCAGCACTCTGGAGGCAGAGACAGGAGGATTGCTGAGTTCGAGGCTTGCCTGGGCTATATAGTGAGCTCAGAGCCAGCCTGAGCTACAAAGCGAGACCCTGTCTCAAAAAAAAAAAAAAAAGTATATTCACTAGTTTTAATTTTGAAGATATTTGTTTTAATTAACCTACATATTGTAAGCCATCTAATCTTTACTGAATGAAGTAGAATTCTTAATCTACACAGAAATTTTGAACTATGTCATTTGAAAGATAGAAATCTCCCTTTAAAAAAGAAAAAACTAAATTTGAGAGTAATGCTGAGTTGGTGGCTGAATCAGTATCATGCTTTCCAGTTGACTGGTGGACTGTAGTATCAGTGACTGGTGAGACTAGTCATGGTCCTGTCACCTGTGTGCATGGCCTCAAGGCACAATGATTATACTATTTCGCAAATCCACTTCATAATTTAAGAAGCTAAAACAAATCAGCTTATTCGCCCCAAAATAGATGTAGTCTATGAACCTTAAACATGTTTAGAAAATATCACATCTATTAAATCTAGATAAAACTAATGTTTATAAAAACTAATGTTTATAATGGTTTTGAAGATCAATTTTCATGTATCGACAATATCTAAAAGGTGTTTTGATTTCCTGTATTGAAATAGTAAGTATTTTTATAATACAGATCAGTTTAGAAACAGAGACTCATTGGGTGCACAAGAGGGATTCTTTCCCTGTTGTTTCTTTTACTGGGCATTAGAAACTTACCGTGAAAGATACTTTGTTGCTTTAGGGCTACAGATCAAAGACAGAACATGAGGAATTTCTTTCAAAATAAGCTCTTTGATAAAGGGTAGGGAATCATTAACCAGGGACAAAAAATTGATCTACTTTTCACAAGAGGTTTAGTGGCCAAGTTTATAGCTCTCTGTTCTCTCCTCAAAAACAGCGGCTGTAAATTAGAAAGAGAAAGGACTTTCTTTTTAACCCATAGTGGGATACTGGAAAATGAAAAAGGGATGATGGTTTTGTAGTTACTAAAAATAATGACAAAATTTTCTTTCTTTTCTGCTATTATACATGTGTACTGAAAATTCCCTATACTTGAGAGGTAGGCAAATGTCTAAAATATTTAAATAATTGAAAAAGTGATTTACTAAAATTGACATGAATTTATGTATTCATTCATTGAAAATACGCTTCTTAATCATTGATTGTGATATTTAAATAAAATGTGCAGCTTATTATGAAAGACAAATTTTACATTTAAAACATAAATATGGGTGAAAAATTGTCATACAACCAGTTATTGTGCAAATGGTCATATGCGTTATAAATAGGGGATTTAAAAATTGTTTTTACTTTAGAAAAATGAAACAAAATTCTCATAACAATATAAGTCAATAATACCTGATCATATACTCTGTACCATACTCAAAAAAGTGGTTATCCAGAGAAGATTATTTTTTAATTAATTAATTAATTAATTAATTAATTAATTAATTAATTAATTAATTATTTTAAGACAGGGTCTCGCTTTGTAGTTCAGGCCGGCCTTGAGCTCACTATGTGGCCCAGACAAGCCTCGAACTCAGCAATCCTCCTGCCTCTGCCTCCCGAGTGCTGGGATTACAGGCGTGATCCACCACGCCCAGTACTGTGGTTTGTGGTATTGATGGCTGATGGGCGTGAGTCACCACGCCCAGCATTGTATGTGGTTACCGAGATCAAACTCAGGACCTTGCACTTGCTAGGCAGGTGCCGGAACCACTGAGCTAAATCTCTGGCCAAAGAGAAGATTCTTATAAAGAAGACACAGATGGTACCATAAATCTTTCTTTGCAATGACCTAAGGCAAACTATTGAATTCCAGGAATAGCAGCTCTGCTTCGCTCCCATCTTTCCAGCCCATCCAGTGGTAAATACTCTTTGATAAAGTCAAAGATCATTTAAAGTTATTTGGTTAAGTAGTTAACTTATACCTTAAAAATTCCACAGTGGAATGTTTTAATTTACCCCAGAGGAAATTAGGTTTTTTTATTTCTGTCATGGGATACAGATGAATATTTATTTTTTCTTCATCTTTGTATATATAGCTTTGTTTTATACTCATTTTTTAACACATTTTTGTGAGAAATTTCAAGATTGACAATTTTTAAAATTATAACATTAGTATTGAATTCTTAGCTATCTTTGGACAATTGGAGTCTCCGTATACCATGGGGAAGTTTTTAATTTAATTGGTACAACTAATGAAAACATTAAAAGAAATAATGCTATATAAGAACCACAAGAAACACACACAAAAATCTCATAGCAATATTAATTTCACTCATATAGCTTTTTAAATTTATCTGACATAACATTAACACATTGTTAGAAAAGATATATTCAGAATAAAAATATTTTAGATGCATGAATATTGAGCTTTTTTACTCTTTAGTGCTGCAATAACTTTTGTTAAGCACAATAATAGCTCACTTATTTTATGGCATTTTCTAAATTATTAGAGAACTTCTAATCTATAACTTTAATAATTAAATAATTCTTTTTGGAAAATTTTATTTTGTATTTAAAAATTTGACTACTTCATGTATAATGTTGGGTATTTAAAAATCTTTATTGGTACTTTATATACACATCTCATGATCACACTCAATATTGAGAATTTGTACCAGTATCTGATATGGTTTAATTCTCATTTTTCCCACTCCCCTACCCAACCTGAAACCTTCCAACCCCTATAAACACAAGCTGTTTCCCTTTGTTTATTACCATCACATTTTTCCTTTCCCCATATCACTTACCCCTACACTCCATTTTACTTTGAATATTTTCTATTTCACAATATCTATCATATATTCTAGAGCTCATTTACATCCTCAGTTTTTCACACCAGAGAAAACATATGAAACTTATATATCTGTGACCTATTTATTTCACTTATCAATATGTTCACAAGGTATGTCCATATGAGTATAAATGACTCAAAATTATCATTTTTATGGCAGAGTAATAGACCTTTTATAGAAGAACCACATCTTCTTTATCCAGTCTCCAGTTGTTGCCATGTGATTATTTCCAAGATTTATCTATTACAAACTGAGCTACTATGAATGTGGGTGCACAAATGTCACTGTGATATGAATCATTTAATTCTTTCATGTACATAATTATCAGGGGAATAGCAAGTTCAAGTGGAATCTCTAATCTAAGACTTTTGAGGAGTTTCCACACTGATCTCCATAGTGGTTGGGAAATTTATAGTTTAGTACATTGTGTTGTAGAAATGTTTTTACAGAGAATTGATAATAAAATATATGATTTGAATTTTTCAAATATATAATATTGTTCATGTCATGGAAATATAAGTAAATAAAGCTGAACCATTTAAGAAATGTAAATATCATCTATTTAATTCAACATTATTTAATCCAAGTATGAATATTTACACAGTAATATTAAAAATATTAGAAATACTTATATACAGTATTGATAATATTCCTCTTTCAAATTATGATAATATTGATATGTGATAGTATGATAATATTCCCCTTTCTTGAATACTTGTTTTTCCCACTTATTTTTATAAGTTGTTATACAATATTTGTCAAAATTTTAATATTAGATAATTAGTAACACATATATTCACTGCTATATACATAAATTTAATGATGATAATACAGTATTTGCGATTTATGTGCTATTAAAAATTCTCAGATACAAAATGATCAATTTGAGCTGGGTGTGGTGGCTCACACCTGTAATCCCAGCACTCGGGAGGCAGAGACAGGAGGATTGCTGTGTTCGAGGCTTGCCTGGGTACATAGTGAGCTCAGAGCCAGCCTGAACTACAAAGTGAGACCCTGTCTCAAAAAAAAAAAATATCAATTTGTGTGACATACTGACTTTCACAGTCTTAATTTACTCTATAGTTTGTTCTTTAATATCATTGTTTAATGTTGATATTTGGGTACCACTAAATTCAAAGAAGGAGCCAGGAAGTATTCTCACTGCTTGGTCAGATTGAAAAGACTACAAATTTGATATCATTATTAAATGTTCAATAGATGTTACTGGATTTCAAAACATTAAATACTAATTTAATTTTAAATAAGTATATATCTACTAAAATTGTCATTTTGTATGCTTGAATTAAAAAAAAAGACTATCTTGGATTTTCCAATTCTTTTGATGTCTCTTACTATACCTTTTTTTTTATTTGTGATGAATTGTCTTCCTTGGTCAGTTCATGATAACAAACATCTTCCTCTTTTGATTTTCTTTCCACTTCATTCAGCTTCACTCAATTTCAGCAGTAGGTTGATTCACAGAATCTTTAAAGAATTCCTCTTTTAGAATTCGTCTCTGGTTTCACTAAATGGAAGCATAGTTTTCCCAGTTTTTAAATTCTAAAACTGAGAGTATCACTGATTCAAGATTGGACTTGACTTTCTACCTCCAAGGCTTCATCAGTTCTGTTGCAATAGATGTATTTTATAAATATATTTTTGTCTTTTGCTATCCATCAGTCCATTTTTTACATGCCATCTGACCTTCATGAGTGTACCTTCTATAACTTTTGAAACCATTCCAACTTTTTATCTTCATTTCTTCCTGCTTTATTTTTAACAAAGCCATCTTTTTCCAGACGTTATTTTTTCATGAGAATGTATGATCTATTATACCTCACCTTCATATTTTAAATCATAAAGTAGAATATGCCTCACTTATTTGTAAAACTTATTTAGTGACTTTTCATTCTTTACACCATACATCATTTTAATAGTGTGGACCAGATTCTCGTCTCCAGCCTTCTTTCCAATTTTACTTTGCTCTTCATTGAAACAGAGCTTTCTTTTTAGAATACATGTATTTTTGATGAAATATAAGCAAAGTTTTATATCATTTCTTGTGATGGAAACTTTTTTTACTAATCCTCTTTTACTAAATTTGACAGATCCTTGCAAATCAGCATTTCAGTTCAATTTAACAGTTATCAGATTAAATTTTACTTAATCCACATTAGTTTTGCTTCTAAATGCTATAAGATCCAAAAAAAAGATGTTCACTGTGTTTTTATTTTCTTCCACAATTTGGAGGTTCTAATCAAATATTGGATGAAATATGAATTATCATTAATCAAACATTTCATAGATCAACAACTTTAAGAATTTCATTATTCATAAAACACAATTACATTTTTGTTCTGCTACACCAGATTATCATGGCCAAAACTATACAAAATAGTCTAGAAGATAGGAACTCAAGACTCAGGAGCTATATCTGGCAGGGTTTTTTTCTGCTATGTCTTGAACAACAGAAAGGCCTGGAAATTCACAAACATAGAGAAAAAATGTCCAAGTTCATACATTTCATCAGGTGCTCACTTTAGTGATAACAATCCCACAATTGTGACAGCTCTAATCCCTGCAGAAAGGAAAACCAGCCTATCTTAATCATTTCCTAAATCTCTCTGCAAGTACTACTACAATGGCAATAAAAATTCAATGTGGATTTTTAAAGAAACATTCCATCCCCATGTATGTCACTGTTGTTTAGGGAAACAGATCAAAATGATCCTGCATTTTATTGGTGTTTAACCTCATAAAGTAGATTAAAAGATCATCCATCCTTTAAGGAACTAAGGTAACAATTTATTAATTTAAAATCAATAATCTAAAATGTTACAAAGTTTTGATCTCTGATCACAAAAAGATGAAGGTATATTTTATAAGCATTAAAATAACTCTCATTACATAAGGAATACATAAGATCGTATTGATATCTAAATATCTAATATATTCACAATTTCCAAAACACAATAAGCAGGTTCTTTTACTAGAACCTACATTTATATAAACATCTGATTTATAAAAATATTGCTTCCTCAGAGATTTATGTCAATAGCTATGTTAATAATTAATCATTGAAGGGATGAAATTAAATTCCCTTAAATGGAAGGATCATCCACTGAAACATTCAATTAGAAAATCAGCAGTAGATAATATTTCACTAAGATAGAGATTGTTCCTGCTCCTTTGAAAGTTTAAAACTATCCTGGGCAATAAATATGAAAGATAAATTTCATTAATACAGGCAACTTGGAGTCACAGAGACTGAATAATAAAATAACTATGGAAAATAATACTATCAATTGCTTCACAATTATTATTTGTGAAGTTACATTTTAAAATTACAATTTAATAGTGGCTTTGAGCTTTCTTGGAACCAGGAATAATGTATTTTCTAAATGTTGGCATCCTTATGAGCCACATAATTATCTTTCATAATTATCAATGAGAAATTTTATGAAATATAACATGTTATATAAATACAAATATATAGAAAGTATGTTTTGAATCAAAATTGCTGTGGTGATGTACGTAGACCCTGTACTCATTGGACAAATGCTTCATGTAGGAGGCCATGTATGGTATCTTTTACAAGCCTTCCTTATGGTTCTCCTACTTTTAAAACTCCACTGTTGGCAGCAATAGAAAGACTTAAAATGAGTCATTTTCTCTCTGAAGATTTTTCAGTAGCACGTACATTCAGCAGTCTTGAAATGTGAATCCTGCAGAACAGAAAATATAATACAATGACAATAAGAAGGCAGTTGGGATCATGAGTTTTGCATCATGAGACAAGGATACAAAGAATACAAATGTCTAGGTTAACAGAAGGCTTTCCCACATATTGAAGATGTGTACAGTACAAATAACTTTTAATGAAAGGAAATATGATCTTAATTCAAATGACTGCTTCAGTTTACAAGGTTATAAAGTGAAGCTAAAGTTTTTTTTTAATGTCATTTAAATAAAATACTTCTGACAGAGCGATCTGGTCAATACCTAAGACATAGATGAAAAAGCTTGTGTATTCTGAATTACAAGGTTGAAACAAATATACTCTAAGAAGTGAGGGGAAGGGCTGGGGATTTAGCTCAAGTGGTACTGTGAGGAGTCTCAATCAGAGAGAATTAGAAGTAAGCTTTTATTGATAATCAGCCTTTCACTCTCCTTGAAAATTATTATTATACATATTCTTTCTGAAAGCTTATAATCACTTTGAATTGGTTGTTGTTAAGAAATAGAGGTTTAACAGAGATTTCCATACATTTTTACAAGTAAATGAACATATTACATGAAAATAATGCTATGATTACTAAATTAGCAAAAGGTACTTACAAAAACAGAACCTGATGAATAAGTGATAAAGCATGGATTGTATTGCTATTTTGTTTTATTTCCACTTTATTATTATATCACATTCACATCTTTGAGATCATTATGAAAACTAGGTAAGGGGTAGTAAAACTGACATCTATTACTAGACTACTTCATACATCTAAAGGGCTGCTTTTATCTTTCAAAAAACACAATAATGAATAAATGCATTAAAACCCAAGTAAAGATATCTAACACTGCACATGCAGAAGTTCTAGCAAGAAAGGTGAATAAAAATTTAAAAAAATGGTCTTAAGAAAAAAATATTTCCTAGTTTTTTTTACTAATACATAATATTAGATGCTAGAAAAAATATGATTAAAGTTCCAAGGAAAAGTCATTTTTTAAATATTTAGAGAAGCCATAAGTTGATCAAGAAAAAAGTGAAATTTACTACTATTGAACTCTTTCTGAGGCAGTCACTTGATGGAATATTCTAGAAGATGAAGAAAAAGCCAAGAAAGGAATAAAGACTTGAGATACATGAATCAGCACAACAAACTATGAATACACTGAGATAAACCAAAGACCAAGAAAGCAACTGATCCATCATGATACAGAACCACTGAGCTTTTAGAAAGAGCATGTTAAACTGATGCTTCTCATATTCTTAGGTGCAAAGCTTGTGGATGGACATGTTCAAATGCAGATTTCAGTTCAGCATGACAAGTGGGCCAAAGTCTGCACAGTTCTAACAAGCTCTCAAGCTGTTCTATCTTAATTATTTCTCCCCCATATCTCTCCTTTCCCTTCGATCTTTCTTTCCCATCCCCTTAATCACCTCTTAAAAAACACTCCCTTTACTAAACAGGAAAGGCTTATTTTTGGATCATGGTTTTGGAGTTTTCAGCCCAAAATATGATATACCAATTATCTGCCCTCAGCATGGCGTATCATTGGGAACTGCAGAAAGTATGTGGAGGCGCAAAAAGGATTCAGGGAGACAAAAACTGAGTGAACATCCGGGAATTCCATTCACTGAACCAGGAAGGCTAAAATAAGATCTTTTTTAACTCCTATGAAACTAATATGTTTAAAAAATGTGTATATAAAAAGAAATACGAAAGAATTTGTCTTAAAGAAAAATAGTTTTGAAATAAAGTATCACTAATAGTTTCCTTTGGGTGTCCTAATATTGAATCATAATTCCAATATTGACTGTTAAAGAGTACCAAGAATATTTTTATGCAGACCTTAATAAAATTACAGGAAAGTTTGGTTGAATAAAATGTTGACATTATTTCTTCTCTATATTTTTGTTTTCTAGTGAATGTATTTGAAGTTCTGATTTGTGACTCAGAGCTAGCTGCATCTGAGTATTATAAACAGATCTTTGGCCACAACAATTAATTTTTTGTTCTTCTGTCGACTGTTCTTTTGTTTTTCTGTATGACTGTTCTTTTAAATTTAAATATGTTTATTTTTGAAAGACTGAAGATATAGCTTGTGCAGAGCACTTGTCTAGCATGCACAGCGCCAGAGGCTTCATTTTCATTACAAATAATAAATAGTATAATGAGAGAGATATTTAGTTTTAAATACCAACTTAATAACCAAAGCCTTGTATGAATTTGGATAAATTCATTAATCACACTGAGTTTCAGATATCATTGTTTAAAATGAGGAAGATCTTGGGTCAGAGATTTAGCTCAGTGGTTCCAGCACCTGCCTCGCAAATTCCAGGCCCTGAGTTCGATCCTGGTAACCACATACAATGCTGGGTGTGGTGACTCACGCCCACCAGCAATCAGTACCACATACTACAGTGCTAGGTGTGGTGGCTCACGCCTGTATTCCCAGCACTCGGGAGGCAGAGACAGGAGGATTGCTGAGTTTGAGGCTTGTCTGGGCTACATAGTGAGCTCAAGGCCAGCCTGAACTACAAAGCGAGACACTGTCTCAAAAAAAAAAAAAAAATGAAGAAGGTCTTTTTACAAAAGTTTTGTAGACATTAAATCTGGGTGCAAGGTATTTTTGCAAGGTATTCTGTTACTGTAAATAGTAACTGACACAAAATAGGTATTAATTGTAAATGATTTCACTCTTGGTTTCTCTTCTCTTTAACTGAAACAACATCCGGACACACTTTGCTTTACGATCAAACATTCAAATGTTTTATCACATTTTTTATTTTCTTTCTCTATATTTCAGTGCCCATGCCTCTGATGTTTTTTCTTCCTTGATTGAGCAATGTAAAAGGAAAATATTGAAGTAATATTTCAGTAAAGTTAAATTAACTAAAAATTATTGATCTGAAAATTATAAAGCAATAAGGAAGTCCCAGAAAAGGCTACCTTGGATTGTATAAGCATTTAGTCAAGCAAGAGATGGTTTGTACTAACTCTCTTCTGAAGTAGCTACTTTAGAAGTAGGTACTCAGACAGGAAAAACACTGAATCAAAAGAGGACAGACACTAATGGAGCAAGAGATAAATATATTAATTTTCTATTAAAAAGAACCATTGTTTGTACTACAAATCTGAGAATATCCAAAGTTCAGGCACTTCCTGAGGAGTATTGACATAGTTTCATTTTTATGAAACGTATGAAATTTATGAGATGCATTTTTTGTGTCATGTTTTTCTGCTTGCATTTGACATTCTTGTAAGACACACTATCCTGGAATAAAAAATTGATTAAAAATCCAATGTAGCAGAATTTATAATTTATATTTTAGTATATATTTTTATGACCCTTTGGTGAGTACATATATTTCTGATCCAGCTGTGTTCCACTCAGCAGGAAGAAGCAGAACTTTGATCAAAACAAAATATTGAATTTATTTCACTTTTTACTGTGGTGGATTTTGATTAATGCATTTGCTTTAGGTACAACCTATTAGATGTCATATAATAAATATTCAAGGCAATAAAAATCTATGAAATGTATCATGTCCAAAGATAAGATGAAAATATTAGTAATTCATAAAGCAGTTCTTATTCTTTCATCCTTTCACTCATTAATTTTTCTCACAAATGCCAAGAGGGTAAAGGTGATTACTCTCATTGCACAGTGCTACTGTAAACATTTCATAAATTGCAAAGTAGTTGACAAAGTGCATCAATAAGAGTACACTAATAACTAGTGACATTTTTTTCTAAAATATATGTTATATTAGTCATGTGCATTTTCTGGTATTTATTAACAAAACTCAAACAAAAAAGAAGCCACCAGGAGTATTAAGTTATTAAATAAAACTTTAGAAATGTGTTTATTAAATTTGATCATTACGTATAAGAAAACTTGCTTAAAGTAGTTTTTCACATCATTTCAATAAGTTCTACAATGATTTGTGTTATTTAAAAACAATACTGAAAATCCAATAAAGTTAATGTCATCAAAAATTCACAATGTAGTGAAGATGTCTATAATTTTGTCATTAATTTTAACTTATCTGAAAAAGTATAATGTGAAAATATATTCAAGAAGTTGGTTTAATGATCATGGGCACAATTGTAATAATGAAATTACATTAATAACTATAATTATGGAAGCTGTATAATTTTCACTTAAAACAAGGGTTTAATCACAATTATTTGGACAAGCATCCCAAAGAGCTCAAAAAGAATAAAGAAGAGTAGGAAAATGTTAACATTACTCAGGTTGTGGTTAAGATACCTACTGCTAATATTAAATGGTTAAAATACCTACTGCTGCATCACATATGCTAGATATTTTTAAATAATGTAAATCTGATTATTGTCAATTACTATCTTACTATGATCAAACACATCCAGGGAACAAATGCAGATTAGAAGATGAGAAGAACCTGAGCCTATGTATGACATCATTTAATTAACAAAATATGATTCACCTTGAATTTCATTAATGAAATTACTTCTTCCTGTCAGTCATTATGATTATATCCATTCTGTTAAAAGTATTTTCAAGACAGTGACTAAAGAAAAAACACAGAACATTGGATTTGAGTGATAAAAGAAACATTTTAATTACCACCTGAATAAGAATTTGAAACTCAAACTTTTGTGACTATTTCAATTATTAAATGTATATGCATTGAAAACTGGGAGTTTATGATCATAACTGTTTTGAACGAGAAAGACTAAGGGCCTTTTTTCTCCTTTTAACTTTGTAAATTTCAGGTGATGGTTGATATTCATGAAATATAATTTAAATATTATAAAATAGAATTGTTTATGTTTTCCTAGAGGAAGTGCAAATGGAAATTGGGATGGGGTAGCAAAAGAATGAGTATGAGTTTGTTCTATAAGGAAAAGAATTGTGTGATTTAGAGACTACATCCAGTGGAAGAGGGACAACAGAGCAGTGATATTGGAGGATATCTTAAATCAGTAGGGGGCCAAGGATTTAACTCAGTGGTTCCCATGTCTGCCTGGCAAGAGCAAGGTCCCAAGTTCGAACCCTGGTACCACACACCACAATGCCAGGTGTGGTGGCTCAGGCCTATAATCCCAGCCCTTGGGAGGCAGAGCCAGGAGGATTGCTGTGCATGTGATGCTTGCCTGGGCTACATAGTGATTTCAGGGCCAGACTGAACTACAAAGTGAGACCTTGTCTCAAAAAAAAAATATATATATATGTATAATATTATATATATATATATATATATATAATATGTATGTATAATATATAATATATATATACTGCCAGAATGATGGACTCAAACATTATAGGAACTTTGATTAAATAAATAGCTTCCAAAAGCAAATAAATATGAATTGTATCACATAATATTTGTCATCTGTAAAATGTTACGATAAAACTTGAGATTATTTAAATGCAGAGTGTTGTCCAAAAATATTTAGCTCTAAAGAAATGAGTCTTGATGAGGAAAAATTTTGTTATATGTTGGCTAAAACAATTATATAAACACATTTGTATGTGCTGAAGAATTTTAGAATGAATTCATACCAAACATAACTTTGACAATACAGATGTGATACTTACAACGTACACTGATTTTTTTGTTTGTTTTTACAAAATGGAGATTATTCTGCCACAAGGAATGATAACTTTGAGTCATTTATATCCAAATAGATTAACCTTGAGGACATACTCATAAGCAAAATAAATAGGACACAAATGTGTAAATACAGTATCTTGTCTCTGTTATGAGGAACTGGAGGTATAAATGAGTTCTAAAATGTATGATAGGTGTTTTGAAATAATAAAAAAATATTCCAAAGGAAAAGCATGCCTAGGTGTAAGTAATAAAAGGAAGACAAAATTTAGAACTTATAAGCTTTGGATAATTTTATTTCTCCAATAGATTTTCTTTCTCTTTCTTTTCTTTCTTTCTCTCTTTCTTTCTTTCTCTTTCTTTCTTTCTTTCTTTCTTTCTTTCTTTCTTTCTTTCTCTCTCTCTCTCTCTCTCTCTTTCTTTCTTTCTTTCTTTCTTTCTTTCTTTCTTTCTTTCTTTCTTTCTTTCTTTCTTTCTTTCTTTCTTTCTTTCTTTCATCTCATCTTTTTACAGTTCTGAAACCTCTTGGATACCCTCACTTTATATCTGAGGTCCAACTGTGTGACTTTTTGTGGATTCTGAGTTTTCTTCTCTCAGGTTACTATGCCTAATTTTCCTCAGTCACATGATATTTAAAATGTGGTTTCTTTTATTTCCCAAATCTTATGTCTACTTTTTTTTGCTCTTGGTGATATTTCTTATTTTCTACTACATCAATGTATTACTGGGGGAAGGGGTACTGAAATCTCCTTCCGCAGGTGCTTTCTAGTTTCTTTCTGTACTGATCAAAGAAATGGTCAAGACAAGCATAAATGTTGGTACAATTGTATTGTAAGTAAGAAAAGAGACAACGTCTGCCCAATTAGTTTGGGCAAAGTAGAGGAGGAAAAGTTCATCCTACAGTGTGAAGATGGGCTATCCCTGGAAGAGAAAACACAGTGACAAAATCTCAGTGTAGACTATTTTCTTCATATCATCTAGTCCTCAGGGTTTCATCACGTCTAAACCAGCCTTTTAAAAACCCACTTGACTTCTCTCGAGAAGTTCACGTGTGGGAGTTTGGGAAGAGTTGTACACAAGTGTCTTGGAATTTCTCAAATAACAGATCACACTTATTTCCCCATAAAAGTTTTACATAGTTTTATCTCCTGTCTTGAGGGCATATTTATTGGTCTTTTACAATACTTCTAGCCATTTGTTGATGTATTAGCTGAAGTACACGTTTATCCTTGGAAATGTAAAATGTGTTGATTTCAAGATGCAGACTATTCCCAAGACTCAGTAAAGTTGTACTGTGGAATTTGCAGTTTGAGTTTTGAAGGTAACCTTTTGGTGCCCCCACATGAGCTGTGGTTTGCCATCTATATTGGTTTTGTTTAGTGAAACAATAATTTAATTTTGTTATTAAATAATAGGTGATTTCTTGAAATTCCTTCTTAATGAAATATATACCCTACATTACTTTGCTTGAATGTTATGTTCTCTGTCACACACTTGATACATGTCTACACATAAACTTATTCCTTTTCTTCTTAGTGATTCATTTATCTAGCAAAATTTTGTTATAGAATCAATGAGGGTTTTGGATAAGGATAGATTGTTTTTATATTTTTTCCATTTTTTCCTACCAAGCATTTTACAGTTCCATGAGTTTATAATCTCTATAAGTTTATTCTAAATTTAAAGATCCTTTCACAAATCATTCACTTTTAATTGACAATATAAATTAAAAAAAACTAAAAGGAAGTTCACATTTTTTCTCAATGATTCTATCTTAAATGTAATTGTTAGCAAATTTCATTTAAATTATCAGAATATATATGAAAGATTAGCTTTTAAAACATTTACTCTTTCACTGAGTTTTATCCTATGTAAGTCCTGGCTTCATGGAAGAAAGCTACATAGACTACTCATCTTGTTTGAGTCTTCAATCTTATTTTCACATTTCTATGCTATGAAAATCTTAAGTTTCTCCCTACAGACTAAGGCAATCACAGGAGTATGAATTCACTACAGTAGTACTTAACTTTATGTCTTGGGGCTCAGCTTGCTTTCATGTATATTGTCAAGATCTTATGCTTTTTTATCCATGCTTATCAATGTTTGAACACAAATTCATAGGATATATGCTTAAAAACTGTTGCTGTTGTTTAAGTTGTTCTGATTATTTAGCCCATCTACCTTCCAGAAATAATTATTGTTTTTCTTTCATCTACTCCACTCAGGTTTCCATGATCAATAGCCAGTTGATTCAAACTTAATGAGACTGGAAGTAGTTTTTACATGGATATATTTCCAAGTTCAACTATTGATTGTCAGTTTTTCAACCATCATCAGCATTTGATTAAAAACAATTCTTTTTTTTTTTCTCCCTGGAAGCCACTTTAAAAAATGCCTTCAAAAAGATATTCTATTCTCTTGGATTCCTTTCACCTCATTTTATCATTTTTATCATTCTCAAATTCTATGTTACCATGCCCATGCCTTTAGTTGTGGGACTTTGATGTACTCTATTTTTTTGCCTACTCTTTGCTGATATCATTGAGCAAATGAGATGTTATCATATTTTTTCTAACCAAACTAGTTTGATACAATCCCTACTTCTCACCTTAATATATGTGATCAGTTTATATTTTAAATTTAATAGGTCAAAACATTCTGTCAGTCAAAAATGGAAACTCTCACTTTCCAGTCTTCCATGGTAAAATCCTGACTGTACAGATCTCACATCAAAATAATGGGTTAACTCTCTTTGTTTCCATGCAAAATATATCATCAGTACCTGACAATTGGCCACTACCCTACCACAATCACTGCTTGTGTCCAAGCCATGATATGCTCTCCTGAATTGCACCCATTTCCTCTAATGTTCTCTCCTTGTCCTCCACATGTAGAATGTAGAACTCAACATTGTGCTTTGGAACAGACTGGAAGGCCACACCCATACCTTCCAATCCCAAAAAGGAACATCAAGGAAGTGGATTAGAGAATACTGTCCAGACCAAACCAGTGATTCCCAGGTCCCTGGCTGCCTTCTAGGTGAGCCAGCCATTTCATTCTTGGTTTGCACAGCCAGTCATTTTCCTTCTGCTCAGCTACAACTCAGTAGGGGTGTGGGAAAGCATAGCTATTTCAAGAGAATTTTCATGCTGCAAGGACTAAAAAAAGGGTCCCACCCAACATAGGAGAGCCTTTCTGGTCCCTACAAAGAAAACACCTTTCCCTCCACTGCCTGGTCTTCTCCAGTAATCAGATCTGGTCTGTGTCTCAAGAATCTGTTCCATAAAACCAACGCACTTGAAAAAGGGGAAGAGAGAAAGTCTCCATAGGAAGAAATTTACTTCCCTCTCTGGCTGAGCTTCTTCTAGATGTGACCTTTTGACTGTAGGCTTCTGGCTGATGTCTGGTGAGGTGTTTGTTCCATTCATATCCTTGCCATCTGTAGGCTGTGCTTGGAAAATATTAAAACTGAGTGGGTTTGATGGAAAACTCCAAGTTCTTGAATATGACAACCAAAGAATTTCATAGCATACCTATAATGGTGAAGGAAGAGCAGCTACATGTATTGAGGATTATAAGCATAAATAGTGTCAGAATGATAAAAACTTTATCTGGCATGCCATGCAGACAAATCAGACTTTTGGATTCAAGAGCATGAAAGAAGAAAAAAGGAGCATGTGCTTTGGTTTAGGATTATATACAATGGTCCTAGGCTACCTGTGGAGTGGAAAAAGTTAAAGACAAACTACAAAATGACTCAGAGTAGAATAATATGCTCACAAATTTTAGGGAAAGGATTCAATGCTGTAACATGGAAGTGCAAGATGAAATAGCAACTCTGTATGAAGAAGCTGTGACAAATTATGTAGCAGATATAGCTCAGAAGGCATATAGGAAGATATAGGAAGGCAACTAAACTAAAAATAATATATAATCAATGTAAATTAAAGTATATTAAATGAGAAGTAAATATAATCTAGAATTTTCATAGCTGAAGAATGAAGCCAGTGTCTAACTTCAATGTTTCAAAACAAAATTGCAATAATATAAGCGTTATCTGTGAGTCAAAGCACTATTTACGTACAAATTTAGCAATATTAGTGTTTTTAAAAATTACACATCATTTACTGTTTCACACACACACACACACACACACAACACAACAAAACCTGAATTACAACATACCTTTTTACAATATGGTTTACAATATGCTTTATGAAAATCTGGTATTATAGTTTTTGTTTTCATAACAAAGTATTTGAGAAAACCAACTTTAACAGAAGTAACTTTTTTTGTTTCATGGTTTCATAGTTTTGTGTCCATGGTTTGGGCCTTTAGTAAGGCGCTATGTTATGTAGAGGAGCTGCTCACCTCATTAGAGCTACATAACAAAGGGTAAGGAAGAGAAAAAGGGCTGGTTCTTCTATATCTTTTTAAGGCATGTACCTAAGGGCCTGCCTCCCTTCAGTTGAACCTCACCTCCTGAAACTTCCACCACATTCCCATAACTTCACAGGCTGAAGACTAAGATTTTAACACATAAGATTTTATGAAACATTCAAGATCCAAGCAATAGTAATTCATCAGTAAGAATATTACTCTGAGAAAGAAATGTTCAAACTATTCTAATCATTGACCATATTTTTCTGTAGACAAAATAGCTATCCATGAGAATCACAAAGCTCTTTATTCTCATGCCTATAGAAGTTACATCCATTAGTCAAATGGTAATTTCAACTTTCTCATATAAATTACTTAGGATTTGTAACTTTATAAATCTATTCTTGCCATAGATAATGACTCCTCCAATGGACTTGTCAAAGGAAGTTGAAAATCTCCTGTGAAAGATTCATTATTCTGAGTGTCATTATGAACTTCTATGATTCATGAGAAGAAATCAGAATATTGGAAGAAATCAGAAGAAATCAACAGTTTGGTAGATGTTTCAAATTTTTATGAATGATGGTTAGAGTTCCAAGACTTCAACAGAGGAAGTAAGAGCCACTGCTATAGAAACTGAAATCAGAAAAAAATAAATAAATAAAATGTGACTGAATTACTACGATTTCATAAAAATTTAGTAGGGAAATAATTGCAAACTATAGATGAACTAAGACACTATTTTCTTAAGATGAATTTTACTCCTGTTAAAGATGTTGTGAGTCTTGATGAAATGACAAGAAAATTTCTATAGTATTGCATGATCTGAGCTGAAGAACCAATAGAAGGCTTTAGAAGACCAAGTCATTAAGTTTAATTGTGAATGAATGCTGAAAATAGAAACATTTGTTAGGGAAAAGTATTTCATAAAGGAAGGAGTAAATTAATATTGCAAACTAGAGTATTGTCCTACTTTATGAAATCCTCTAGTTGACCCAACCTTCAACAACTACCATCCCAGTGAGTAAATATTTATTAACCTCAGAGCAAGACACTCCACCAACATAAAGTTTATGACTTGCTGAAACCTCAGATGATCATTAGCATTGTTTAGTAAAACATCTCTTTGTAAAAATGTAACATCTACATAATAAACTTATATACAGTAGACTGTGGTGCTGGTGGAACAAGCACAATTTCTGGATCCACACAGCGTGAGTTTGAATCCCAGGACCACCACAAACCATCGGTTTGACCTTGAGGAAGGTGCTTAAACTCTTCAGGGTTTTGCTATTATTGTCCGGCACTGCTGGGTATTGGGGTCATTGGACAATGCCAGTAACCAGCCCAGGCTGGGTGACAGTAGATGATAGTGCCAACATAACTTTTATAAGCTCTAAAAACTCAAAAAAGAAGGCATGCAATTCCCCTTATTGTGTTTGTGTGGAATTGTATACACAATATCTCTAGAGTATGATTGTACAGGATTTTTGTTTTATTTGTTAGTTCATGTTTGTGCCCATATTTTCTAGAAGTAGACATTACCTAGTACATTTTAACTAAATACCTGATGGCTAAAGGAATTAAAATTCTATGTTGGCATAACTGTTGAATTTTAAAACAAGCATCTATTAGGATGGTCCAAACACAGAAATCTGGCAATACCAAAGATTGATGAGAGTGTGGAGTAAGAGGAACTTTCATTTGTTGCTGGTGGGAATTCAAAGTTTTTAGCCACTTGGGAAGGGAGTTGTTCCATTTCTTACAGCTCTAAGTATAATCATCATAAATGGGATCAATTATTATTCTTTAGTAGGTATTCAAAAGAGGCTATATATACACATATATACACATACATGCATATGTATATATTATCACAAATATCTGAACAAAGTTGTTTATATTATCTTTATTAATAATGCAGAAAATTGGAAGAAACTATCATGTTTATTGTATATCTTTATATTAAAAATGTCTCCCATCAAGTTACTAGAGTATTCTGAAACATTAAAAGCAAATGAGATTCCAAACTCTAGAAAACATGGAGGCATAATTTTTACCAATTTTTATGGGTACATACAGGTTATACTGAGCTAACATGGCAGATTTACATAAATATGTATCCTACTTTAATTATTTTTCCTATTACCTCGGTCCACCCTAGTCACATATGTATAATGTAGGTCAAGGAAGCCAATATAAAATGTTCATATATGTGCTGGTTACTCCCCCATTGTTGGAACAACATCCTGACACAAGTTAAAGGAAGAATGGTTTATTGTAGCTCAGTTTGTAGAGACTTCAGTCCAATACTGAGTTGGCACCAATGTGGTGTGGCATGGCAGAGGAGAAACAGTCTATGACGTGGTACGCAGGAGGCAGGTGACAGCGAGTTTGTCTCCTTTCTATCCTTTAAATACCACCCAGGCCACCCTCTGTTGGTTGGTGCTGACCACACCAACAATATGGCTTCACACTTCAGTAAATCTAATCAGGCCCGATGAGAACTATAAGAATCGAGTTAGGAGCTGCTGCAGTTGTCACCCCCTTAATGCGGGTCACGCACCCAGAGCACACTCACCTCAAAAAAACCTACGCCTATGAGTCCTTAAAGCTTTTTGTGGGATAACAAAATACAAGTCATTACGACACACTATATATTTCCAACTGCATAACATTCTGGGAATAGTAGGAATTGATAATGAAGGAAGACATGTGTGGGTAGGTCAATATATTGGATATATTTACTCTTAAATTTGTTGTGAATACATAGGAAACCTAAAACATGAATTACAATGGTGGGGGAGGTGTGGGTGGGTAGGGATGTGGGTAAAAATGAGAATTAACTTGTGTCATATACTGGTACAAATTCCCCAATGTTATACATGAGTTTGAGATGTATATAAATTGTACCAATGAAGAATTCAATTAAAGTAGATAACAAAGTATTATATATAATATAATTTTATAATTATATAAAGATAATTAAATAAGTAATAATGTATAGTATGTGATAAAACTGAAGTATTATTACTTCTTAAAATAAAATAGAGGACAAAGTACAAAAAAATTTCAAGGAGAGGAGAAAACATTGGACATTTGCCAATTCTTAATTACAGCTATTAATTCCCTTATGCTATCAGTCATGCTTTCTTGTAACAGGTAGTTGTGAATAAATAGGAAACATTTCTTAGTAAGTTATTGGAAGAAATGGTAATTAAACAGAACTCAATCTTCTTAAATGATGAAAATAATTTTTCATAATTTACTACTTAGATTAAATAAAATCACTTCTTAAGGGGCTGGGGATTTAGCTCAGTGGTACAGTGCTTGCCTCGCAAGCATGAAGCCCTGGGTTCGGTTCTCAGCACCAAAAAATAAAAAAAAAAAAACACAAAATAAAATCGCTTCTTAAAATTCACATACAGCCATATTATCAAACAACATTCACAGTACTCAAAATGTTGACTATTCACATCTTTATGGAGATTTTTTTATTAATCAAGCATATTTAAACAATGGCTTCCAGATTGGAAAAAGTAGGAACCCTTTATTTCTCTGTACATTCTCTGCATTTAAAGTGTATGATAATAAAGTTTATAATGATGTACGAGATAAATAAATGGACCTGATGCAGGCAAAATGAAAGGAAAGTGATGTAGGAAAGAGGCAAAAAATAACTGAGATGTCTCTGTACACACACCAGTTCCTTATAAATAGGTACTAATGAAAATTTTAAAATTTAAACAATATATAACTACACAATTGCCATAAAATTTTATATTTATTTGTGTTTAGATGTTTACACATGAGAAACATTAAGTCTACACTATATTTTATTTGTAATCACATTCATCTTGATATTATTATACTGTGTTCCTATTGATTCTAAATAATTGTCTAAATATTGGTCCTTTGAGAAAATCTCAGAAAGTTAAACAAAGATATGAATAATTCTCATTAACAGATTACAATTTGAAACATTGTTTTACTTCTCAAAAGTATAATTTTTATGAGACAGAGAAAAGTTTGTCCCTTCTTGTTTCCAAGACTCTCAGTAATACGCTGATTTTACTTTTATGTTTTCATTTTTAAAAATTTCTCTTTTCTGCCAGGTGTGGTGGCTCACACCTGTAATCCCAGAACTTGGGAGGCAGAGACAGGAGGATTGCTGAGTTCGATGCTTGCCAGGGCTATATAGTGAGCTCACGGCCAGGCTGAACTACAAAGCGAGACCCTGTCTCAAAAAAAATATATGTATCTTTTCTATGGTTCTTGCAGTTGCTGTGATTATTGTTTATTATGGCTTAATGTGCTTCCTTGTTTTGTAAATCATTTTTTATATTTGGCTGGAAATAATTTTGAAATTTTCAGAAATGAAATGTTTATTATGTCGTAGAAGAAAATTTTAATATTATATAATTATTTTTAAAATATCAAAAAATAGGGCCGGAGGGTTAGCTCAGTGGTTCCGGCGCCTGCCTCGCAAGCGCATGGTCCTGAGTTCGATTCCCAGTAACTACATATAATGCTGGGCATGGAGACTCATGCCCACCAACAATTAACACCGCATACCACAATGCCGGGCGTGGTGGCTCACGCCTGTAATCCCAGCACTCGGGAGGCAGAGACAGGAGGATGGTTGAGTTCACAGCGGTTTGCCTGGTCACCATAGTGAGCTCAGGGCCAGCCTGAACTACAAAGCGAGACCCTGTCTCAAAAAAAAAAAAAAATAACCAAGTACCAGTGCCATGAAAATTTGACATCATTTATACTAAGGTGAATCCTTCAGTGTATCCATGTATCATTTAAAAGTCAGATAATAGCAAGCTAATGCTGTTCATTAAAGCTCTTTTTGTTCCTTGGTTGAATCAAAGAGGAAAATCTAGATTTGTCTTAATTTTAAAATCAAAATATTATAATTTTCCAACAATTAAAGAACCTTTATACTATTCTTGGCTACAAGATTTATTAAATCTTTATTTTTATTTTACATTTATAAAGCAATATTATTATTATCAATTATTATTTGGTACTGGTGATTGAACTCAGGATGTCACACTTGCTGTGCAGGTGCAGCATCACTGAGCTACATCCCCAGGCCTAGCACTAGTAAGTTTTCAAAATGATCCCTTAGAGTGGCGACATTCTTTTCTGTCTCTGAACATCAGAATCATCAGTGTTCTCAAAAAGTGGAGGAAAAAAACACTATATATGTGTGTGTGTGTATATACACATATCTACGAGTAGATATCTATGTATACACACATACATATAAATATATATGTTATATATGTATGTTATATATATGTTATATATGTATATATACATGATATATATGTGTTATATATGTATATAAATGATATATATGTATTATATATATGTGTGTATATATATAATGTTATATTGCACCTTTATCTGGCTCCAAAAGGAATCTTATTTCCCAGAAAGCCTACTACATACGCATTACATACATACGTATTACATACATACGTATTACATATGTATTACTACCTATGTACTACATACATAGATATTTACTGTGTTTTACACTGTATTTTACAAAATATATTATTATAGACTCAAATATGTATTGGTAGAATATTTAAATCATTTCAAAGTTTCTAAGTACTCTCCGTGTGAGGATGAAGTTAACACCACAAAAGCATACATCTGTGTGTACTTTTCTTGTTATTCTGTTCCTTCAGTAAGTAAATCTGAGAGACATACAGATTACAAATATAAAACTCACTTTCAAGAAACTTTGTGTTTATAATTTTATTTCCTCTATGTTTGGTGCAAATCATTCAAAGGCTACAGTCCTCATAACCTTTAGTTGTCTCTTAGCTAAGTTTTCTTAAGAGACTCTTCCCTAGCCGGGCGTGGTGGCTCACGCCTCTAATCCCAGCACTCCACTCAAGGAGGCAGAGACAGGAGGATTACTGAGTTTGAGGCTTGCCTCGGCTACATAGTGAGCTCAGGGCCAGCCTGAACTACAAAGCGAGACCCTGTCTCAAAAAAAAAAAAAAAAAAGACAGACTCTTCCCATTCTTCTATACCGCCTTCCAGAAAAGGTTAAATCTTTTTCCCTGTACTATTTCAAAATGTGATAAACTTTTCTGTTATTATTTTCATGGAGAACAATTGTTTATTTATGATAGATTTTACTAGATTGTAATCATTTTGTTGTGGTCATATGGGCACCAGAAATTCTTTGCCTGGCACGTAATAGGCAAGTAAAAACTGTCTGCTAAGAAAAGGAAAAGACTCCATGATTCTAAACGAAGAAAGACTGAATGACAGGAAAAATGGATGATTCACTCATAAGGTTATCCACTATTTTCTGAAGAAGGTACTTAGCATACATTTAAAAATATATAGTAGTATGCATATATCTTTATATATGGTTTGTACTATTTTTAGCACTTAATGTTCACGAAAATTTTTATAGGGTTTTAATATTTATTTTGCAGGTGGTGAAACTCAACAAACTTAAGTAATATGCCCCGTGTCACAGGAATAACAAGACGGAGTTTGAACAAAGCTCTGGTTTCAGGGGTGACTCTTGAACGGAGGACACCCATTGAGTGCTGAAAGCAGGAGTTAGGAGACTGAAGCAGCCTCTCTACACAGTCTTTCGACATTTTAAATTTATTTATCGGTGTAATTTTCAAGACAAGATTTTACTTAGTAAAAAAAAAATCACCTATTTCACTGATATTTTACTTGCTCTAGTTTTCAAAAAAAATGAAAATTTTAAAGAAAAGAATCTAACTGAATGTTATATATAAGCCTAACCATTAACTGTCGCATACAGCATGCCCTAGCTGGATTTTTATCTTATACCTTAAAGCTTTTCAAGTTAAATATATCCATTTTGACCTCTATGTAAGCCTCCTTTGAAACCAACATTTTATTGGTTTTAACTATATTGATTTTTCAATTGAAGATAATATTTCATTCACATGAAAGTTCATTTGTTACAGCTTTTCCATTTATAAGCCTCTGCATCTTGATTTAATGGTATTTTCTCGCAGAAACTAAAGTTTGTAGGTCAATCTTGAAGAATGACTATAACCACAAATATAGCAGATGCCTCATAAAATTATCTTCTACTGCTTCTCTGTGACCTCTGTCAAGGAAATAACACTCCAATCTGCGTCAGCATGAACAGCTGTGGACGCCGCTGTCGGAGAGCCGTGACCTCGTCTCCCAAGAGGAGGCCCAGCCGGGAGGGGTGGTGATTTTCGCAGAGTCAATGTTATTAACGCCAACATAAACCACAAAATACTGCCTCAAACCTAAAAATGAAATGCCACAGTTCATAAAAAAGCAAACTTCTTTTATAATAAATCAACCCAACTTCTGTGTAGACGTTTATGGAAATAAATATGGCAATCGTATGAAGATTTTTATATTTCTCAAAGTTTATTTATAAGAAATATGCAAATGGACATACAAATTATACTTCTTTTTTCCCATAAGTGCACTAGAAATCACATTATTTTTTTTCACATTATTTTTTTTCAGCTAAAAAAGCTTTTAAGCAAAATTTCACAGAATAGAAGGTGGTATTAGATCTATTTTTATTACTATCTGTAACTTACTTACCTGGACCAATTTCAAAGTAGAGAAGTAAAACTACAACTAGGAATTTGACTCCTAAACAAAATTTATTTTTAAAACTATCATATTATACTTTTTCCACTTGATCACTTTGCCTTTTAAAACCTATAAACACTCATGTCTGTGTGTGCACGTCCATAGAAAACACAGACGCACTCTGAACTATCACATATATGCTCACAAATGTTCACACTGACATTTACATACAGTGGAATCCACTCCAGGACATCTCTAATGATTCTGTGCTTACTTCTGACTAATTTGCAATGGCCAATAAATGCATAAAGTTGAGCCCACAGAAGCTCTGAATAAAAGGCCATCTGTGTTCAATTAGCATATTTGTGTGTGAGTTCAACAGTATTAAAACTTTATACTTTTCTGTGACATCAAGATGTTAAATCAAAATAAATATTTTCATGTCCTCAAATGTCTTCTTCATGAGAAAATGCTTTGGATGCTATTCAACAACACATATCAAAGTGAAATCTGACATAACATTTATACTACATACGCCATGAAAACACTACCTCAAGGGTATTCTAAGGTTCTTGTCTGAGGTTTTATTTCCCAGATGTAATGCTTTTCTAGGGAATCACAAATTTATCCAATGACTGGATTAGAGCAAATACATATTTGTTAAGACTTTATTTCGCTAATCAGAGAGAGATGTGTAAGTAGGCTATTTCACATTTGGGGCAAGCTTATAAAAGTATTCCTATGACAATATATACTATAATTTTTCAGCCATTTCTTACTAGATTTTCTTCTGAATGATACAACTATAAACAGAACCATGAAAATAAATACGTACTTAGCAAGAAAAGAGAGGAAAGTCCCGGGTCTAGATTCTGGATTTATCAGCTTCTGGATGAACTGTGAAGAAGCAAAGAGAAAAGCCCAAAAACTGCGATCAGTGAGAGAAACTTAGTGACAGTGGTGACATTTCAGACTGTATTAAAAAAAAACTGGTTTGTATTCTACATAAAATGAGAAATCATTCAAAGCCTCAAAGAGGAAAGTTGCTTAAAATTGTTACCTTTACACTTCTACAAAACGTGGTCAAAAGTAGGATCAGAGAGAGACCACTTTGGAGACTCATGCAGTAGCCCAAATGAAGAAGAGAGGAGAGTAAAGGAAACAGAACGTAAGAGAAGTTGGACTCTGGATGTTTTCTGAAGAGTCAGATGAAACTATCTGCTGTAGATTAGATGCTCAGTGAGAAAGAAGAGTAACAATAACATACGCTTTCCTGGTACTCCATTGATCCCCTAAAACAACTTTTGCTGTCCAGCTCTTACTGCCTGAACCCTGTGACTTATTTCAAATAGAGCATACTAAAAATAGAACCATACTGAGTACATTTTGTTAAAAAAATACATGATACTTTTTTGAATATTGTGTTTTTAAAGATAATTTGGGTTGTCCATATAAACTTTTTGCAATGATCTATTTATGAATTCTTAAAATAGCTCCCCTTGTTTTTTGCATTTTTGCATCTCTTCCATTCTTTTCTAAAAGAATAAATTCCTGCAATTTCTTTGTGTGGTTCAGTTGATTCAGATTTTCTTTCTGGGAGATACATTTTACTGTACAATTAATACATCCCAAAATTCTTCTATTCATTTCACAATTTACTTATCGAAGAACTGGTTAGATTCTAGTTTATCCTCATTTTATAGATAAGAAATAAACTTGAGAAGAATTAATTAGCTTGTCCACTAGTACAGTTCTAGTGAGAAATAGCCCAAAGGATTCATTTACATCTGCCCAGCTTGACTCTAGAGCTTGGTGACGGTTTTTATTAGATAAATTACTTGAAGCTAAACTATTCTTAAGCTAAAGGGAAGTAAATAAAACAAGCACAAAACAAGATAAAAATTACACAGCAACAGTGTAAATCAATTCAAATGAAATAGGCAAAGTAGTGCAATAGCCTCCTAATTGACTGTGAAGGCGATTAAGATAACATCTTTTGACTAGGTGTCTTAATGTTTCTGTTTGTTTGCATGAGATTGAAGATGGATGATGGATGGATAGATAGGTAGTGGGATTTAATCCTATAAAATACAGCTGTCATTTAAATTCTCACCTTTACACAGCCTTTAGATACATCCTTTCCTAAACAACCACTTTTTACTACCATCTCAGAAGATTGGATGTCTTTTTAAGTTTGAGCACATATTCATTAATAATTGGTATGTTTCTTAGTTTTCACGGCTTCAGTCTCAAATTTAGCAGATATTAATCGATGTCTATAAATTTGATATTCAAATTTTAAAGATAAACATTATTACAAGTTTGTACTCTAAGTCTGTACATTATGTAACACGAGCATCTGTGAATTTCTTTGGGATAATTTTTCACTGGATACCCGATATTACAAAAGATTTATTAGAATGATATTGAAAATGCAAAACAATTTTAGCCAATTTCAAAAGGCAATACTTAACTCCTGTAATTTTTATTATGTTTCTAATGGAAGTTCCATCTGTCTTTTGCATAAAGGATATTAACCAAGGTACCTGCCTGCACATGTACAGTAGCTGTGTGTGTGTGTGCTTTGTGTTCAGACTTTGTGCTAATGTCTTTTACAGAGAGTGACTAAAAGAGAAAAGACTTAGCTAACTTTATCTCTGTGTTTCTTTATATTCTCACTTATGAGTTCTCTTCTAAATCCTCTACATTTTCTTTTGTTCTGTTCCTCTCCCAGCTGGCCTTAACTATTTTATGTTATCTATCTAAATTTTCATTAAAATATCTATTTCTCTGTGTGACATCAAACATAGCACCTCACCTTTCTTTATATCCAACGAGAATTTAAGAAATATTTGATGAGGCAATCAGTTGCAGCTAATCTATGTTTTCTTCTGTCTTCCTTAATTCCCATTATGTGTAACTCCATGCTAGCTTAAGACTGGTTCACCAACCAGTTAAAGTCAGGATTGTAGAAGAAAGATATTCAAAAAGTTCCTTTGCCTGCAGATATTTCTGTTTTCTATAAATCAACTTCTATGTGCATATAAAATAGACTCAGGATTTACTTGGTGGGAGAGGATGTCATTTATGGAAGCATTATCCTTTAGTAGTAATGATTCTTTGCTGAGCTGGTGACAGATAGGTTGAAGCATCAGCTGTAGCCATGAGCTTAGCTATGTCTACACATAGAATCTTTATGTAACTGTCTTACTATAGCTATCCACTGGCTTCTATCCCATTACACCTTAGTCTGGTTTCACATTAAATATGATATGCCTATAATATAAAATTCTAACATGTGTCATTCATATTTCTATTCAGGTATAATTTCTCATCCTTTTATTTTCAAAATTAACTTCCCACTGAAAAATTCTTTCAAAGGGCATACTATTGAATTTCTGTGGGCATGTGAATATTTGTGAAAGTAATTCATCTACTATTTCCAAATATCCTTTAGAACTTTCTCTCTAAAACAAGTGTATCTCAGAGATTAAATGACTCAAGAGTATTTTCAGCAGAAATCTTAGGACACTGGATGCCCTGTTTGTCAACAACAACAACAACAACAACAACAACAACAACAAAACATACCTCCAGTCTCGTGGAGAATTAATGATTAAGAACATAAGTTTTTCTTTGTTCCTTAAGCAATACTGGATTCTGGATCTTCACCAACTGGCCTTGTCAGCTTCTTGTGACTCAGCAGCTCCCTTGAGGTGCTCTCACTAACATTTGTGCTCATAGACAACTCCCTTTCCTTACACATTCTTTCATTCATGAAGCTTGTCAGATTCTTGCTGTTTCTGGGTGTGTTCACTGCTATTGATTTCAAAGATCAGAGTGTGCTACACATTTGATCTTCAGTTTTCAGTAGTAGGAAGAAGGGACCTTTGTGTCTTGACTCATACTCTACCATTAAAATATGAAAAGAGTATTGCCTTAATAGTGAATGTGTCTCCATGAAGATTCTGAATGTGTTATACAAGGTGTAAAGTCCTTTAGTTTCTATACTTTATTTTTTAAACTTTTTCTTTATCAAATATATCAACACTTAATGAAATTTTAGGATCTGAAATCTCATTAGGGTATGAACTGATGTTAAAATATAATTTATTGGATTGTGAAACGTGATTATATTTTGCATACAAAAAACTAAGACATGAAAATTACCATTATTGCTGACATAATGAATCCTCCATGATAAAATCATGCATTAGTATAACTCATATGAACATGTACAATTCAAAATATAGAATTAATTAGCAAATAATATGTCCAGATGATACTACACTATAAACTCAATGAAGAGCATGTATTCATTAACTTACAGAGTCATATATCTTATATACAACATAGAATGATTTTATTCAGACCACATAATATAACTGTATTTGCTTGATGATTTGAGAAAATTATAAATGAAGTTTCCTCTGCTTACATTGCATTTTATTTATTTCATTTATATTTGTTTGTTTGTTTGCTTAGGAGTAGCGTCTCACTTTGTAGTTCAGGCTGGCCCTGAGCTCACTATGAAACACAGGGAAGATTCAAACTCACAGCAATCTTCTTGCCTCTGCCTTGCAAGAGCTGGGATTACAGGCGTGAGAATTGTGGTATGTGGTACTGATTGCTGGTGGCTGTGAGTCACCACACCCAGCACTCTGGTGTGTGGTTATCAAGGTTCAAACTCAGGACCTTGCACTGGTAAGGCAGCTGCCAGATCCACTGAGCTAACCACCCTGCCCTGTTGTACGATTGTGGAGGAGAATATTTAGTCTTATTGATCCTCTGATGAAATAAATGCAATTTAAAAATAAATTTATCCCTTGTGATTATTCACTAGGAAGAGTATCGCCTACCAGAATGACATTCCAATAAAGTAGTAAAAATTGTTCTTTAATACTTTTTAAACTTAAATTTGAGTACATTAAAATGGGTGTAAAAAAACCTAGGATTGTAAAATTACAATGTGATTATTAATATATAGATTTTGAAACAATAAAACATATAGACTCTGTAATAACAAAACATGCCATTTATATTTCTATGATGTACAGATAACATTCATTGTCAGTTATTCTATCTTGAAATACTATTATGTATGAACAAAACAAGTGGGTGGAATTCTTTTATCGCTTTCTGTGAAACTGGGTTCTCAAAGTATTAGCAACTCGAACTTGGGAAATTATTAGAAATGGAGACTTTTGACACTACTCCAGATCCACTGAATCATAATCTGTAATTTATCAATACTCGTCCAGAGTGATATGCATAATTAAATTTAGAGGCTCACAGTTTTCATTTGTGTATCTTGAGCAATCAGAATGAATACATTAATCATTAAAAATATACAAGCTTAGACTGAAAAGTAAGGGTGCGTGTGATGTACTTGTTTGTATAATTAATGTACAACTCTAAGAAGAATGATCCTTTTTAGGTAAATGGTCTTCAGTGCCTTCTCAGCCATACTGATTTTTTCGGCATCCATATCTACTTGATAATTTTGCTTAGATATATGAATTAGCAATCAAGTACTATCTTTGTTAAAAATTAGTATCTATGCATTTTTTCCATCAGAGACTATATGCTACTATATGAGATTCTTAGCTACACCTGATATCAGGTCTTCTCATTCAGAGTACTATAGTCCATTTTGGACTCATTACACTCTTCAGGTAAAATGTTATCTCCTTATCCTTGGAGTAGCTAGTCAGTGAAGTCTTCACCCCAGTATGTTTTATAGCATAGCTATGCTCATTGTGTGTCTAACTAGAAAAAAAAATACAGAAAAATCACCTTTGATTTGATTCATTAAATTGTTTTATATAATATTTTTAAGTCACATTTCAGAAAAAAATGAGAGTTGAGTAAAATCCTGTGATAAATATATACGATTATGGAATATTTTTGTTTGTTTGTTTTGTTTTAGACAGGGTCTTACTTTGTAGTTCAGGCTGTCCTTGAGCTCAGTATGTAGCCCAGGCAAGCCTCAAACTCACCAATCCATCTGCTTCTCCCTCCAGAGTGCTGGGATTACAGGCATGAGCCACTATGCCCGGCATGGTGGTGTGTGGTACTGATTGCTGGTGGGCGTGAGTCACCAATCCTGGCATTGATGTATGGGGTTACCCGGGATAAAACCACGAAACTTACGGTTGCTAAGTAAGCGCTGGAATCACTGAGCTAAATCTCTGGCCCCAGATTATGACAGAGTTTTTATCTAAAATCTGTCAAAACGATTTATCATTCTTTTTAGTTGAGTGATACTCCATGTTATAAACACACACAAGCTGGGGATTTAGCTCAAGTGGTACCATGCCTATTTTGGAAGCACAGGGCCTGAGTTCGATCCCCGATACAACAAACACACCACACACACACACACACACACACACACACACACACACACACACACACACACACACAATCTTCTTTATCCAGTCTCCAGTTGAATAACATTTGAGCTGTTTCCAAGACTTAGCAGTTACGAACTGTGCTGCTATAAACATGGGTGCCCATAGGTTGCTGTGGTATGATGCTTTTAAATGCTTTCAAAAATATACACAGTGGGGAAGTAGCAGAGTCAAATGGGACCTCTAATCCTAGTTTTTTGAGGAATCTTGACAATGATTTTCACTGTGGTTTTATCAGGTTACATTCCCATCAGCTTAATTTGATGCCCCATGTATAGACAGTTGAATTAGCTTTTAAGCACCGTTTAATATATTGTTTAAAATTCACATAATGAAGTGAAACTACTCAACAACAAATGTGTAAATGTAATTCATCTTGTTTTTCTTTTAACAAGTTCAGACAATCAAAGAAATGAGATGAAGCATACTTGATTTTTCCCTTTTATTGATAGAATAAATGTAGAATTTCAAGTGGATATTACAGTGAAGTATTTTGCTTTTTGATGTATACTAACACACTGTTGTGTGGAGAGTGTGGAATTAATTACAGTAGCCTCAATGGCCTGGAGTCTTCCTCTATGCTATTCCTGAAGCATAATCAAACTCTTTCAGTGTTAAAAAAGAGAAGTATCCAGAATATAGGGGAGGGAATTTAAAGAGTATTGATAGTCCACAAAAGAGCATTAGAAGATGCAAACAGTATAGAATGTGGAAGATACTGAGCCAGTTCCTGAGACAATTGTTTCCACTTTGAACAATAACTGTTAGTGTCTGACTGTTAAGTCAGTCCTATGGTTAGGAGATTCATCTGTCTTGTGATGAAAAAAAAAAGAAAATAGATATTTGGGATAATTATGTAATATTTTAGTTTATTTTTATCTTTATTGGTATGTTGTATATATAAATCATGATCTCACACAACATCAGGAATGACATGACTTAATTCTCATTTTTTACTATTCCACTACCCACCTCACAACCCCCCAGCCCGAAATATATAAGCTTTGCTTCCTTTTTTTTTTATTACCAGCACAGTTTTTTCACCACTCATTACTCACCCCTCCACATTACCTTTGAATATTTTCTAGTTTACAATATCTATCATGCATTCTAGAACTCATTAATATTTTCAATTTCTCATATCAGAGAACAGATACAATATTTATGTAACTGAGACTTATTTATTTGACTTAAAATATCACCATTAGAGTATAAATGGCTCAAACTCAGCATTCTTTAAGGCAGAGTAATACTCCATTTTGTAAAAACAAACAAACAAAACACATTTTTATCCAGTCTCCAGTTGATGGGCACTTGGGTTGTTTCCAAGAATGAAGTATCACAAACTGAGCTGCTACGAACATGAATATATAATTCTGATATGATGTCATTTTGATGTGATTCTTTTAAGTCTTTTGTTTATATTCCTAGCAGGAAAATAGCAGGGTCAAATGGGACCTCTAATCCCAGTTTTTTGAGGAATCTCCACACGGACTTCCAGGTTGTAACAGTCTACATTCCCACCAACAATGGAGAAGGGTTTCTTTTTCTCCATAGCCTAGCCAGCACTTGTTGCTAGGTAATTTCAAGATAGCAACCGTTGTTGGTGGAGTAAGATGAAATCTTAGCACTATTTTCATCTGCATCTTTCAAATGACCAATGATGTTGAACATTTCTTCATATGTATCTTGGATACTTTTACTTCTTCCTCTGAAAAGAATCTGTTCATATCAGCTGCTGATTTTGGAATTGGGTCTTTAAATTTGGGGCTACTGATAATTATCCAATTATTTTAAAATAAGTATATTTCTAGTAAACAAAAGTTAAGTGAAATCTGTTGACATATATATGTATATATGATTATTGAATAGATTTTATCCAAGATCAGTAAATAAATCTATTATGTTGATGGTAGACTGCAGCTTTCAAGGTTAAAAACTCTAGGCAGAGATTAAACTTTTATATTTTCTGGAACTTCTTTGTCTTTAGATCTAGGCACAGAAAGACTGATTGATCAATAAACAGCTGTATTTATAAAACACAGTTTGCCATACAAACTAGTCTTCTACATCACATATACACCTAATCTATCATCTATCTATCTATCTATCTATCTATCATCTAACTACACATGGCAATAGAGGAGAGTACATTTATCATTTATATGGTATATTTTAGGAATATGTCAAATTATTTAATATATCTGTGGTCCCATTGTGAGTATCAAAGGCAGTATAAGTAAAGTGCTGAAATGAGTTTCTCTTGACTTCTACACCTTTTAGGGTGAAACATATTGAACATAATCTTTTCCACATCTCAGGTCCAATTGGATTGTGATCACACCCAGATGTCCCTGAATTAATGTGATCCTCTGTAGATATTAATATTCTTTTTTTTTTGAGACAGGGTCTCATTTTGAAGTTCAGGCTGGTCCTGAGCTCACTATGTAGCCCAGGCAAGCCTCGAACTCAGCAATCCTCCTGTCTCTGCCTCCCGAGTGCTGGGATTACAGTCGTGAGCCACCACACCCGGCATTTGTGGTATGTGGTATTGATTGGTGGTGGGCATGAGTCACCACGCCCAGCATTGTATGTGGTTACTGGGGATCGAGCTCAGGACCTTGCGCTTGCGAGGCAGGCACTGGAACCACTGAGCTAAATCTCCAGCCCTATAGATATTAATCTTAATATTATAAATGAGATCTCATCCTACTAAAAGGCTTCTGTGCAGCTCAAGAAATCACTGGCACCACTAAAAGACAACCAACAACATGAGAAAAAATCTTTACAAGCCGTTTGTCAGACAAAGGGCTACTATCTAGAATATATAAAGAACCTAAACAAATCAGTCCCTCCAAGGTTAAAGACCCAATTCAAAAATGGACATCTGAAATGTACAGACACTTCTCAGAGCCAGAAGTAAAAGCAGCCAAGAAGGTGGGCCAAAGATTTAGCTCAGTGGTTCCAGCACCTGCCTCGCAAGCACAAGGTCCTGAGTTCAATCCTGGTGACCACATAGAATGCTGGGCGTGGTGACTCACACCCACCAACAATCAATGCCACATACCACAGTGTTGGGCATGATGGCTCACGCCT
>PVIC010013889.1:0-37350 GCA_004025085.1 Thryonomys swinderianus | reverse complement strand
ATCTAAATCTAAACTACAACCACCATGTTTGCTAGTTTCTGCTTGAGAAAACCTACACCTAAACTTCAGTCATCACATAAGTGCTTGGAATTTCTATGTGGCATCAAACAGACTAAACTACTGACTTCAGCCATGAGGTAACAACTTGCTAGCTATTCCCCTGAGGCAAGCAGCCACCTTCCTGAGCCTGCTTTTTTTTAAATTGAATTCTTTATTGGTACAATTTACATACATCTCACAATCACATGTAACATTGGGAATTTGTACCAATATATGACACAAGTCAATTCTCATTTTTACCCATATCCCCACCTACCCACACCTACCCACCCCCTATATACATGCTCTTTTATTTTCTTTCAGAATCATATTTATTCCTTCCCCTCATTACATCGCTACATCAAATTTCCCTTGGAAATTTCCCCTTCTACAAAGACCATCATACTTTCTAGTGCTCATTTGCATCTACAGGTGCTCATATCAATGAGAAGATGCGGTATTTGCCTGTCTGTGATCTATTGATTTCACTCATTAGTGTGTCCTCCAGGTGTATCCATTTGCACATAAATGAATCAATCTTGTCATTCTTTATGGCAGAGTAGTACTCCATTTTATTAAAAATAAAACATCTTCTTTATCCACTCTCCAGTTGATGGGCATTTGGGTTGTTTCCAAGATTGAGCTATCACAAACTGAGCTGCTGTGAACAAGGGTGTACATCTGTCTTTCCAATGTGATTTAAAAAATTCCTTTGGGTATATTCCTAGCAGGGGGATAGCAGGGTCAAATGGGACCCTGTAGACCTAGTTTTCTGAGAAATCTCCACACATAGCTCCACAATGGTTGCGCAAGTCTGCAATCCCGCCAACAGTGGAGAAGGGTTCCTTTATCCCCACAGCCTCGCCAGCATTTATTGTTGGTTGATTTTGTAATAGTGGCCATTCTTTGTGGAGTGAGATGAAATCTCAGTGTTGTTTTCATTTGCATCTCTCGAATGACCAATGATGTTGAACCTTTCTTCCTATGTTTCTTAGCTGCTTTGACTTCTGCCTCTGAGAAATGTCTGTTCATTTCAGATGCCCATTTTGGAATTGGTTCTTTAAACTTGTGGGGGCTGATCTGTTTAAGTTCTTTATATATTGTAGATAATAGCCCTTTGTCTGATAAACTGCTAGTAAAGATATTTTCCCATGTTTTTGGTTGTCTTTTAGCAGTGCCAGTAACTTCTTTTGCTGTGCAAAAACTTTTCAGTAGGATGAGATCCCATTTGTTGATTTTTCCTGCTAGTTCTTGTGCTACAGAGGTTTTATTCATGAAGTCTCTGCCTAAGCCAATGTCTCCAAGAGTTTTACCTAATCTGTTTTCCAGCAGGCTTATTGTTTCTGTTTTAATGTTTAAGTCTTGTATCCATTGTGAGTTTAGTTTTGTGCATGGTGAAAGAGATAGGTCTAGCTTTAGCTTTTGGCAGGTTGAAGCCCAGTTTTTCCAGCACCATTTGTTAAAGAGTCTGTCTTTCCTCCATTGAGGATGTTTGGCTCCTTTGTCAAAGATAAGGTGGCTTAGTGTATCCAGGGTTGTTTCTGCATCTTCTAACCTATTCCAATGGTCCTTGGGTCTGTTACTTTGCCAGTACCATGCAGTTTTTATCACGGTGGCTTTATGGTAGAGTTTTAAATTGGGGATTGTAATACCCCCTGCTATGTCATGGTTGCTTAGAATTGCTTTTGCTATTCTAGGTCTCTTGTGGTTCCAGATGAATTTTTGTATTATTTTCTCTAGCTCTGTGAGCTATACCATTGGAATTTCAATTGGAATTGCATTGAATCTGTATATAGCAGTTGTGGGAGTATAGCCATTTTGACGATGTTGGTTTTCACTGCCCAGGAACAAGGGACACCTTTCCACTTTCTGATTTCCTTTTCCATCTCATTTTTCAGAGTCCTATAGTTTTCAGCATAGCGGTCTTTCACTTCTTTTGTTAGGTTGATTCCCAGATATTTCATTTTTCTGGTGCTACTGTGAAAGGGACTGCCTCCCCAATTTCTCTTTCAGTGAGTCTGTTGTTTGTGTAGACAAAGGCTGTTATTTTTGACCATTAACCCTGTATCCAGCAACACTCCAAATCTGGTAATTAAGTCTTATAGTCTTTTGGTTGAGTTTTTAGGATCCTCCAAATAGAGTATCATATCATCAGCAAATAATGACAGTTTAACTTCTTCCTTTCCTATCTTTATTCCTTTTATATCTTTGTCCTGCCTGATTGCTATGGCTAATATTTTCAGCACTATATTGAACAAGAGTGGCGACAACGGGCATCCTTGTCTTGTTCCTGATCTTAGTGTAAAAGGTTTCAATTTTTGCCCATTGAGTATGATGCTGGCTGTTGGTTTCTCATAAATAGCTTGTATTAAATTGAGATAAAGTCCATTGAGTCCGATTTTCTGTAGGGTTTTGATCATAAATGGGTGTTGGATTTTGTCAAGTGCTTTTTCTGCATCTATTGAGATAATCATATGATTTTTGTTCTTGAGTGTGTTAATATAGTGTATTACATTGATTGATTTACGTATGTTGAACCAGCCTTTATCCCTGGGATAAATCTGACTTGATCAGGATGTATGATTTTCTTGATAACTCTCTGTATTCTGTTTGCAAGTATCTTATTGAGAATTTTTGCATCAATGTTCATTAGAGAGATTGGCCTGTAGTTTTCTTTTTTGGTGGGATCTTTCCCTGCCTTTGGAATCAAGGTGATGGTTGCTTTAAGGAATGATTTGGAGAGTACTGCTTCCCTTTCAATTTCATTAAAGAGATTGAGAAGTACTGGTATTAACTCTTCTTTAAAAGTTTTGTAGAATTCAGCAGTGAAGCTGTCAGGACCAGGGCTTTTCTTTGTTGGTAGGTCTTTTATTACATTTTCAATTTCCCAGATTTTTAACATTTTTATATCCTCTTCATTCAGCTTTGGAAGTTCATATGTGTCTAGGAATCTATCCATTTCTTCTAGATTTTCCATCTTCTTGGAGTATAGATTTTTAAAGTATATGTTTATTATCCTTTGGACTTCTTCTGGATCTGTGCTGATTTCCCCATTTTAATTCCTTATAGCATGGATTTGAGTCTTTTCCTTCTTTTGTTTGATAAGGTTGGCTAAGGGTTTTTCAATCTTATTTATCCTTTCAAAGAACCAACTCTTTGATTCATTAATTCTTTGTATTGTTCTATTTGTCTCCATTGCATTAATTTCTGCTCTGATCCTTATAATTTCCTCTCTAGTATGTGCTTTGGGTTTGTTTTGCTCCTCATTTTCTAATTGTCTGAGGTTCATTATTAAATTGTTTATTTCAGTTTGCTCTATTTTCCCAGTGTAGGCATTCACTGCTATGAATTTCCCTCATAGAACTGCTTTCGTTGTGTCCCATAAATTCCTGTATGTTGTGCTGGGGTTGTCGTTGAGTTGTAGAAACTGTTTAATTTCTTCTTTAATTTCTTTTGTGGCCCACTGGTTGGTGAACAGAGTGTTGTTCAATTTCCATGTGTTTGTGAGGATTTTGGAATTTCTTCTGCTATTCAGCTCCAGTTTCAAGGCATTATGGTCTGATAGTATGCAGGAGATAACTTCGATTCCTTCGCAGTTACTTAAGCTTGTTCTATGGACTAGAATGTGGTCTATTTTGGAGAATGGTCCATGAGCAGCTGAGAAGAAGGTATATTCTTGCTTTGTAGGGTGAAAAATTCTGTAGGCATCTAATAAGTCTATTTGCTCAAAAGTTTGATTTAGCTCAAGTATTTCCTTATTGATTCTTTGTCCAGTTGATCTGTCAATTTGTGACAGTGGAGTATTAAAGTCCCCTACTACTATTGTATTCATGGTTAACTGGCTTTTCATGTCCAGTAATGTTTGTTTTATATAGCTGGGTGCATTAGAGTTTGGTGCATAAATATTTATGATTGTCATTTCTTTCTCTTGGATAGTTCCCTGTACGAGAATATAGTGACCTTCTTTATCTCTTTTAGTCAGTTTGGGTTTGAAATCTATTTTATCTGCAAACAAGATAGCCACTCCTGCTTTTTTGCAGTTTCCTGTGGCGTGGAGGATTGTTTTCCAACCTTTTACTTTCAGTCTATGGGTTTCCTTCTGAATTAGGTGTGTTTCCTGTATGCAGCAGATTGTAGGGTCTTGCTTCTTGATCCAATCTGCTAGTCTGTGTTTTTTAACTGGCCCATTGAGACCATTGACATTAATGGTTATGACTGATATGGACATATTCAGAGCTGCCATGTTTCCCTGTTCTTGGTTCTCTTCTTCCTTGCTTTTCCCCTTTTCTATTTAGTTTCTTGTTTGCCCCAGTGAATTCACTCTCCTGGGTCTCGTGGGTATGGAATTTTCTGTGTTTTTTTCAAGATGTTCTTTAGAATGTTTTGGAGTGCAGGTTTCGCATTTGTGAAGTTTTTCAGGTGTTCTTTATCAAGGAAGTATCTTATTTCCCCATCTATTCTGAAAGATAGTTTTGCAGGATACAACAGTCTAGGTTGGAGGTTGTTTTCTTGCAATGCTTGAAATACTTCCCTCCAGGCTCTCCTTGCATTGAGTGTTTGTGTTGAAAAGTCTGCTGTGATCCTAATGGGCTTCCCTTTGTAGGTGATTTTCTTCCTTTCTCTCACTGCTTTCAGTATTTCATTCTTCTGTTGTACATCTGGAACCTTGATAATTATATGTCTAGGTGTAGATATTTTTATATCACAGTGTTTTGGAATCTGATAGGCCTCATTTATCTGTATGTCTATTTCTGCTCCTGTGAAGTTTTCTGTTGTTATCTCTGACAATAGCTTTTTCATGTCTTTTTCACTTGATCTTAGCCAAAAGGCCAAGAAGCGATTTTCATGTCTTTTTCACTGTCTCCTGCTTCCTAAGTGACTCCAGTCAGTCTTATATTATTTTTCTTTGAGTCATCTAGAAGCTGTTGAATTGATTTCTCATGGTCCCTTGCTCCTTTCCATAGATTATATCTTTCCTGCTCGCTGGCTGCTATGCTGTCCTCTAGGTCTGAGATTCGGTTCTCTGCTTCATTCATCCTACTTCACAAGCTTTTATTCTCCATCATTCCCTGGAGCTCTGCTTGAAGCTGTCTAAAAGCTTCCATTGCTTCTGCTATCTTGGATTCTATCATCTCGCTGATCTCTTCTTTAATGATTTCTTTCACTGTGGACAGTATCCCTGTTTTGATCTTAGAGATGAGTTCTGATTTCCATTTTACTAGATCTGCTTTAGTTACCATCTCCAAGAGTCCTTGTGCTTGAGTTCCAGTTTGTCCTATTTCTCTTTTCTCTGAATTTCCCTGTGGTGGTGATCTTTGTGTCTGGTTTTTTGTATATTTTCTCATTTCTACTCTTTCGTTGTTACTAGTGCTATTCTTTGCCTGATGACAGGGCAATGTTTGTTGCAGGTCTCTTTCTATTATCTGGGGCCCTTTGGATGTGGCTCCTTCCTGGGGGGCCCCCCTTGAATCTGTAATGACCCTTGAGAGTTCTCAGTTCTGACACATCATGGGAGGTATTTGAGTGGAACAGTCACATCATGTTTGTTACCATAATACAATCAATGCCAATATCAGTATTAAACACAGTAAATAAAATGAAAAGTTGTGTTAAATTCTATTCTGAAGACTTTGAGCTTATAAGTTACCTCTATGACCGTATGCCAAAATTTAGAATTAATCAGCAATGTGTATACAAACACGTAGATCATAAATGTACCCCCTGAACCTTTGGGGGATAAGCGGTCACTGGGGAATCAGGGAGGTAGGGGGGACAGAAGGAGAGTGAAATAGGTTTAGCAGATTTATGAAGATCACCTATACTCTAGAACCTCATATATGCCAGTGGGTAATAGAGGATAAAAGGGCGTATATAAAATAGTACCAGCTGTATGCTGTAAGACCGTTGGAGACTTTGCGCACCTTCTTATAATAGTACAGGAGAAGAAATAGGGCAGCCTAAGAGTCTTTTACTTCTCGGTATTGCTTCTGACAGGAAGATAAGAGAGGGTGTGGGGTCAAGAGGTGAATAGAGGGATCTAGGCGTAGATGGCAAAATAGAAGCTAGATCCCGCCCCCCCCTTTAATCTTGGCGCCCGGAGCAGCCGAGTCGTCTGCACTGCTCGGGGTGGAGCTGGCCGGTGGGCAGGACTTAGACTTCCGCCGCCACCAGGAACAGAATCCTGAGCCTGTTTTGTTGTTTGTGCAGCCACAAAAGGCAGCTGCCCTGTGGGTGAACCTTGGCACATCCCTGGCACCAACTGAGCTCTTGATACTCAGAAGCTACTGCTGTCTGAGCTTCAGTGAAGAGCACCCAGTGGGCTGCTGTCTGGGGAGACTGAGGCCAGATGACTCTCCAGCCCAGGTCGGTTCTGTGAGATAACCAGGAATGAGGGGAAGGCAGTGAGGACCTTCGCTTTGGGGAGCATGTCTGGTGTCAAAGGCACAAGGTGAGGCGCTGTAATCCTTACTCTTAGGCTGCTTCATTTGCTACATGATCTGGCAAGGCCTTGGAACCCAGGCTTCTAAGTACACTTTGCAAAGTGGGAACAATAATGTCCTATGGCCTCCATCTTCACAGAGAGCTCAGAACGATTTAAAACACCCGAAAGCACAATTCTACCTTATTTAAACTGGTGTTATCGCATGTTTGTGACCTGAGGCCCCAGCCAAGTTTTGTGTGTGTGTGTGTGTGTGTGTGTGTGCACGTGCGCGTTATCTCTCAAAGCCCTGGTAACAGCTCTGTAGATACTTTCTATTAGTCACAAACGAGGTGAATGTAAATGACACATTGCCACAAACACCTCTCAGAATATTCCTTCTCACTTCTGGCACATCCTTCTCGCCATTCTCTGAAAGTTTTTCCTCTTGAATGTTTTTTCAATGTTGCCTCGAAACGCCCTGAATTGATGAAAAATGTTTATGGTGATATCTGGCCAATGAAAACATCATAGTCTGTCCCTATCATTCAGCAGCGCTGGCACCGTGTGACTTCTGGCTCTTCCCTAAAGCCAAAATAACCACGAAAGGGAAACATTTTGAATCAATTCAGGACATCGAGGCAGCCACAGCAGCACAACTAGAGACACCCACAAAACAGGACTTGCAGAACTGCTTGGGAAGTAGCCAGAGTGATGGAGTAGGTGCATCGGAAGCAAGAGGGGATATTTTGAGGGTGACTGACGACACGTCTTTTACTTTTGAATTTTTTAAAATTTAAATTTCCTGGGAGGTTTCTGTCTCAGTATTTTACACCCATTTTGCAGTTGTGGGATTCAGACTTAGAGAAGACAAGTGCCTTAGGGTAGCACAGCAGCGGGAAGGCGGCACTGACTCCCAGACCTAGGCCTACAGGACCTCGGAGCAAGTGGCCACCGTCCCCAGGTGCCTCTAACATTACACCCCTCAGAGCTTGACGAATCGTCAGGCTCCTTATCTAACCCAGTCCTCCCACTGGCCGGAGCATGAAATACTTCCTTCCATGTCCGAGTGCCAGGCTGCAGTCCAGATTTTGAGGCTGCAGCCTGAGGTCTCCCATTCTTCCACTCCCTTTGCAGCAGGATTTAAAATCAGAATCCAGGGCGAGAGGGGGGAGCTCTCTGCCTCACACCGTGCCTCAAAGAAGCCTCTTCTCGTCAAGTCACACCTCATGCGTTCAGCTTTGTCTGCGCATTAGGAAATAATGGGGCCTGTTAAGATAGGATCTACTTAGGTTCTCAGTTGTAGACGCAGTGTATCCAGGGCTGTGGTACTGTGCAAGGATCCATCTTCACAACAGAGAGTGACAGAGACTAACTATCTGCACATCCTGAAGGATCTGTTTTAGCTTCCTGTTTAATTGTCCTTTCCAAAAGCACTTTCTTTTGCTTTCCCTAAATATTTGGTAAAGAGATTGGAGCAGGAGGGGACAGGAAGAGAAAGTTGACTTGTGAAAGAAAGAAGAACGCAGATCACCATGAGAGCCATAAACACGAACATTGGGACTGCCCAGGGGGTTACTTGATCTTCAGTTTTTCAGGTTTGGACCCTTGCAGAAAGGGATCGGAAGCCTCTCGATGTTGAGTCAGAGGTTCCGGCTAAGACCCAAAGGGCCACACTCACGGCGGAGAGAGAAGCCACAGGCAGTGCCCATCAGCCAGAATCCCTCCGGTACGGAGCGCTGCTTCCCAAGGCCCAGCCCGGCGCTTGTGGTCCAGAAAACTTGCCAAAGCCGTCGCAGTGCTGAGCAGGTGAGCTGAGGGACCCTGGTGCGTGCCATGGTGCGTGCCACACCCTTCCAGAGACAGCTGTGGCTTCCAGCGAGTGTCAGAACTGAGCAAGGACCAAACAAAGCTCCTGACCAGAGGGGAGGCTCACTCTCTTCACGTCGGGAGATTTTGCAACGTGAGAAATCACTGAGACCCATTTCGGGCACAATGGCGTTCCCATGAAAGCCCTTGCTTTAGACTTCCCTTGGCCCTCGGGACTGGGGGCAGGCAGGGCCGGAAGGCAAGAAAATTTTGACGGGATTTCCGGGGGAAGATATATTCACCCCACTGAGCAGCGCAGGTTGGAGAGGCTGCTCGGGGACTTTCTGAAGTTGAGAGGCCTGATCTGCATGGGAGAAGCCGGGCGTGCTGTACAGCTCCTCGTTCGTCAACTGCGTCTGTGACTGGGCTCGAAATGGCTGTGTAAATAACCCAGCCAGGGAGGGTGGCAGAGCAAAGCTCTGGCAGTCATTGCGCTATGAAATATGCATTAATTGCATTAAACATTCAGCCTGCAGCTCAGCGGAGAGGCCCCGCTTGTCAGTTTTCATAGAGCCCAGACAGAGGGACCGGGAGGAGGACGCAACGGTCTTCTGCGCAGACCCTGGTGCGCAGCACCCCAGCCTCCTCAGACCTTCCTGCCGTGGCCTGGGGCGCCCTGCTCAGGGCCACCAGCCGCTGCCGCCCAGGGCCCCATCTCTGCTCTGTCCCCCAGACGCCACCCGCCGCCTCCGGAATCCCACCTCTCCCGAGAGTGGGGCCGCCGTGCCCACGGGGGGCTGGGGGTGAAGACAGAGGGCTCCACGCTCTGCCCCCACCAGGGGAAGCGGACACCGCTCTGCCGAGGGAGGCAGCTCGCCCCTGGACCTGATGACTGCGAGTGCCAGTCCCAGGTGGGCTTCCCGGGGGAGACGCCACGTCGAGGGCGAGAGCTACGCGTGTCGGGGTGCTGTTAGAGGGACGCACTGAAGATGGAGAGACAGGGACAGACAGACAAACGGACATTCCGTGTGGGTATGAGCCGGAGGAGCTCAGCCTTGGGCTCTGCAGTGGCTTTGTTCTTACTTTTTCCACAAAATCAAGTACAAAAGTCTCCCTACCAGTCAAGATGCTCTTCGGTGAACTTCCATCTGACCACCAAGCCCAGGGTTCATGGCGTCCCTGCTGGGCGGGCCGACGCACTGGCCTCCTGCGCCTGCCTTCTCCAGCTTTCTGCCTTCTCGAACCACTCCAGCCGCGATGACCACCCATCACGGACCTCAGGGAACAGTTCCAGTTTGAGGCCCCAGAGCGCTGCCCCAGGAGCAGCTCCGCTCGGCACACCAGCCGTCCGTCCACCGCTGGCCCTGCACATGGCCTGGACGGGTGGTCTCTGCATCTTCACCCTACACAGGCCACCTCTAACACCCCTCCCCCAACTCTTTCCTCAGCCTTTCATAGCACGTTCTCACCCTCTGCCGGACACTAACACACACACTTTCTTCGCACCTCTCTGCATCTGAACGTTCATTCGGTCACGCGTCTGGGGAGAGAGCTCACCATGCCAAGGTACCTTCTCGGAAGGGGCTCACAGCCTATACGGGAAAATAACCATTCAGTACCAAGAACATATCCGATATTCAGTTCTGAAAGTAACATATCTCCCTTGTTAAAGATTTTGAGAAATTTGCTGAAAAGTAATGTAAAGTGAATTCTGCACGTTCACTTACAGAACCATCTTCTTGCCAGGTCTGAGGCCTTCATTTATTGATCCCTTCACTGGACTTTTAAATATCATAGCTGGGGATTTTTTCATGTTCATATACATTTGATCTTTATAAAAATTTATAATTCTACTTTTAAGGAAAAATACGTTGTTCTTATTTCTGTAATGATCATAATAAATGATTATTCCTGGAATATCTACTATATAAGTATATCTATTTACGTATACATGTATATACAATATACATACAACCTTCCAAAGCTTACATAAACATAAACATATATGTACATGTGTTGCCATAGATGTAGGTACATGTAGATATATGTATCTGTGTATGTCCATGAACATATATATGTCCTCCTATATCGTCACATAGGAATAAATATTTTTCACATCTTGTTATCTAATTTTCCAGACTTCACACAAAAATAAAGATACCTTTTTAGAGTGATATTTTACTACAGATACTGTTTGTAACCAAACCATAGACTACAAGTCCACACAACCATGTACAGGTAGGAATGCACATGTCCACTACATCATTTTTTTTTTTTTAAGACAGGGTCTCGCTTTGTAGTTCAGGCTGGCTCTGAGCTGGTATTGATTGCTGGTGGGCATGAGTCCCCACGCCCAGCATTGTATGTGGTCACCGGGGATCGAACTCAGGACCTTGCACTTGCGAGGCAGGCGCCGGAACCACTGAGCTAATCCTCCAGACCCACTACATCATTTTTAATCATTTATATACTTCAGTCCTGGGAAAGCCAGGCCCTTTGTACTGAGCTACATCCCCTGCCCTGTTGTTGTTTTTTTTTTTTGTTTTTTTTTTTGTTTTTTTGTTTTTTTTTTGAGACAGGGTCTCGCTTTGTAGTTCAGGCTGGCCCTGAGCTCACTATGTAGCCCAGGCAAGCCTCAAACTCAGCAATCCTCCTGCCTCTGCCTCCCGAGTGCTGGGATGACAGGCGTGAGCCACCACGCCCGGCCATCTCACTGCATTTTATCGAAGCCCGTTCTCCTGTGCATTTTGCGGGCCCGTGTGTGTTTTGTGAAGTTGCAGTATGGGGAGCTCCCGGAGGGCACTTCTCTAAGTCAATGCCAATTTACACGATCGCCAAAGACACAAAAGCAAGAGAAATAAATCCAGGGGTGGCAACACGCGCAGGCAAATCCACAAGCAGTCTGCTCTCTCTGCTCAGTAGTTAAGCTGTCTCCGTCAGCTCCCTGGATCAGAGTTATTGCCTCTTATTCATAAGGGCAGCCGGCGACAGCTGCTCACCTGGCCCACTGTGCGCTGCGAAGAAAGATCCCCATATGCTGCAAGGAGAGGCACGTGAGCTGCTTCCGAGAGCGGCGCCCCGTTTCCTGGCCTGTGTGCTCAGTCCCCGGGATCAGAAGAGGAACACCAGGCCAAGGGTGTCCTCACTGTTTCCCGGGGTCTCCAGGACTCCTCTCTACCTCATTTCCCCGGCGAGGCGCAGAAAGAAGGCAGGCTCGCTGATCACCTTTTCCCGCTGGGCATTCCAGGAAGAGTGTGACCTGAAATCCAAGACTGCTAGAAAGGTCTCATCCCTCCAAGGGTCCAGTTAGACACGGACAAGAAAATTCTGTGAGTCCTCAGAGCAGAGAAAATGAGCAGTATAGGATTCTGCTGACCCTGTTGCAAATGTGCATATATATGCTCTGAATACGCCTGTCTGGGTTTCTGTTTTCTTTCTGTTTGTTTCCTTGATGGTTTTGTTTTCTGCAGTCTTGGGCCTAGAACCCAGGCCTTTCACCGTGAGCTACGTCACCCGTTCTTTCTTCATTTTATATTTATATTTTACTTTGTATTTTCATTATACTTTTTATATTTATATTTTAATATTTATTAAGTCTCTAAATTGCCCAGCCTTGTGATCCTTCCGCCTCAGCTTTACAGAGTGCCACGATCGCACCCGCACCCCCACCCCTGGCTGCCTGGTTTCGTTTATGTTGTGGGGAGAACTCACGGGCTGCTCGGCCGGAGGCACATGGAACGTGCACTTGGCAAGATTCCCTCAGTGTGATCCTGTCTAAGAACCCGAGCAAGTGAACAGTCATGGAGTTCACAGCACCTTGTGTTTTTCAATGAGTCTCAGTTGGATCACCTAAAAATGGCAAGAAATGTGAAGTTCTCAGGAACTTTTGGTATGAAGATTTAGTAAGTAGCCCACAGTACTTCTAAAGTGCCAGGCAGCTCCCTTGCCTGTCTTAGACCATAAGCTCTCGCAAACAGAGTCAATGTGTTTGCTCCTTCAGCCCCACTGCTGAAACGGGTCATGGGTAGCATTTCCCTGCATGCTTCTAAACAGGTACAAAATGCACATGATTTTATAAAGCTGTATTATGACATATATTTTATATTGTCACGCACATTTAGTGCATATTAACAAATAGAGTAGTTCATCAAAAGTTTCTGCATAAGTAGGTTCATAATATATTTTCTTATAACTCTTTTTCATTTAACAATACAACTGGGGCATCGTGAACCATGGTGGTGCATATTTACTTTATCTTGTGTATTGGCTACATAATATTTTATGATGGAGAGCATGACTATAACTTTATTTAAATTTCCTTCCACTGACAGATTGTTGAGTGTCTCAGATTTCTCATTCTTACAGACATCAGTGCATACGCACGCACTGCTGCCATGAACACAAACACTTCTTTAAAGTTAAACCTAGAAGAAAAATCTTAGGTTCAAAACTCCCATATCTTTCACATTTTGATAAACATTATGCAGTTGAACTTCAAAAGGTAATTCTAAAACATTCTCCTAAACGTAAGGAATTTGTGTTCATTTAGTAAAGATCTGACCTGGATTTTATCATTCTTTTCATCTTTCCCAATTAAAGAAAAATTACACCTATGGTTGTTTAATAGTAACTTATCTTTCACATAACAAAATTGCACGTTTAACCATCATCCTGTATTTCTGTGTACTTACATTGTTCATGCCTGTTTCTCAGTTTTCTTATTTTTTTCTCTTATTGTTTGCCCTGCATTTTTTTTTTTTTTGAGACAGGGTCTCGCTTTGTAGTTCAGGCTGGCCCTGAGCTCACTATAGCCCAAGCAAGCTGCCGCGAACTCAGCAATCCTCCTGTCTGTGGTAGCAAAAATATCAAAGTTACACTGAAAGAAGGGAACGGGACACACTAATAGCATCTCAGAAAGATCTGGACACACTGGGTGCAGACTGCAATTTACCTTCTTGAAACAGAGCTGGTAAACGCTTTCTTGGAAATTTCAACCCACTTCCGGTCACATTAGTAAGAATTCATTAGGGTCTACTGTGGGAAGCAGACCCTGCTGGAGGAGACTCTTTTCAGGCCTTGAAACCCGCACTGGGTGCTGCACCAACTAGCAGTTGCGAGATCTGCACTCTACCAAACAGTGCTGCCCAGCTCCCAAGATGCTCTGCGACCTCTGGATCGCTGCATTGGGAGGCCTGACTGGGAAGCTAAACCCCCTCTGACTTGGCCCCCTGACCTCTGTTCCTCAAGTTGGCGACATGTTGTTTTCCTTCCTGTTCCTGTGTAGGTTAGGACCGAATTCTAATAGAGTTAAGTGTGTGATAGGTGTACTTACTTTTGTTAAAGTTAAGCATTAACAAAAAATAGTGTAAGAAAGCTAGAGGTAGGAAAAAGACTTAAGAAAATTGTAACTTGACATTTAGGGAGCTGATTCCAGACAGTATGTTTATAGTTGACATCCTTCTCCTGTTTGTGAACTGATTTCCCGAATGCTTTGTTCCTGTTTTTCTTGCCCTATAAGATAAAATGTAACCATTTTTGAGGCCAGGTTGGCCCTCTGAAAAAGGTTGTATAATAAATACAACCTGCTCAGTAAACGGGTGCCTGCTCAGTATTGACTGAGAGGTCCTCCTGAGCCCATTTTCCTGTCTTCTTCTCTTTTCTTAATCCGCACCCTTCGACTTCACAACCCCACTGTTTTGTCCGGCTGGCTCCGGCAGTCTCCATCACAAGAGTGTTCTGTAAATAACTAGTCAGAATCTTAAAATAAAAATAATGATATCTTATTTAGAATTTATGATTCTTCTCATAGGCTGGGTAAAAAAAAAAAACTTTTATTTAAGCAATTCTACTTTTTTTTTTTTTTTGAGACAAGGTCTTGCTTTGTGGTTCAGGCTGGCCCTGAAGCTATGTAGCTCAGGCAAGCCTCAATCTCAGCAATCCTCCTGCCTCTGCCTCCTGAGTGCTGGGATTCCAGGCTTGAGCCACCAATTCCGGCATTTGTGGTATGAAGCACTGATTGCCAGTGGCCATGAGTCACCATGCCCAGTATTGTTGTCTGTGGTTACCGTGGATCGAACCAGGGACCTTGCATTTACGAGGCAGGTGCCGGTACCATTGAGCCAAATCTCCAGCCCCAAGCAATTCCACATTTTGTAGACTGGTATAATTTGTAAGTTTAAATATTGTAAGGAGGTGTTTGCTATGTTTAAGGGAGTAAAATGTTCACATACTTCTCCCTCCTGTGAGCTTTGCCTGTGGAAGATGGCGGGTGTAGTGCTTCCTCCAAACCCCTCTTGCTTTTCCTTTCCAGGGAGTCTTTTCCATCTTGAGCAGGACTCGGTGTGCACTGTGCTCTGAGAGTAATAAAACGGCCTTTCTTAAACCCCTCCTCCAGGCCCGACTTCTTCCTGATTCCGAGTGACCTTTCCCATACATCACTGTAAAGAAATCCCCGCAGGGTCAGTTCTTGTGGCGCGACGCTCATCCTCTGAAAGCCGAGGTCAGTGCCCCTGTGTCAGGTCTGCTGGCACTCTGAGAGCCACTGCGGGAGCTGACAGGGGCTGCACCTGGTCCGTTCCGCCCCGCTGGCTCCCGGGAAGCTCTTCCCAGCTCGCACCGCTCCTAACCGCTCTCTACCTGAGACCTGACCCGGCCCCTGGTCTCGGGGTGCAACCAGGCTCAGCTCGCCCAGTTCATGCACCAATAACTGGGTCAGCCCTACCGACACCGACTGATTTGTTATTTCAAAAAAAAACTGCATGTCTAGCAAGAGTCACCATTTGCTAAGGTGGAAAGAGAAGGGGCAGCTGAAACTCTGGGGTCTGGAAGCTAGAGTAGAATTACTCACTAGGCCAGGGATTTGGTTCCAGTGGTACCGCGCCTATGTTGGAAGAAGGGGCCCACGTTTGATACCTGGTACTGCAGACAAAAGAAGGACTCATTAGCCTGAGGGATTTCACACACACCACACACCCACACACACACACACACAAACAATTCCTTAAGATGAAAAGTGTTCCAGGCAGAAATGGACAAGAAGGGAAAGCTGGAGAAATTTGTGCCGTCAAAGTTCCAACTACCGGACAGCCTCTCCAATCTGCGTGGGTCCCCAGAGGTGAGGTGACCCCAGAGGTCTAGTCCCAGGACTGGAAGAGTGTGCAGCTTTGAATGTCAGGTAAATATGCCCCAGGGACACAATGAAAATGAAGATTTTTTTCTAAGCCTCAATTTAAAAAAAAAAACAAACTGTTGGGCCAGAGGGTTAGCTCAGTGGTTCCATCATGTGCCTCGCAAGCGCAAGATCCTGAGCTCGATCCCCAGTAACCACATACAATGCTGGGCGTGGAGACTCACGCCCACCAGTCATCAATACCATATACCACAGTGCCAGGCGTGGTGGCTCACGCCTGTCATCCCAGCACTCAGGAGGCAGAGACAGGAGGATTGCTGAGCTCGAGGCTTGCCTGGGCTACACAGTGAGCTCAGGGCCAGCCTGAACTACAAAGCGAGACCCTGTCTCAATCAATCAATCAATCAATCAATCAATCAATATAAAAAAACACCTGGGACCTTCCACGGCCAGGAGAACTCTCAGGGACCACCACCCCCTGGACAACTCTTTTCCCACCAAGACACACGCCTGGAGGTGGCAGGAGAGAGTGGATTCCCATGTGAAGTCGCCCAGTGTCCTGGCTTCTTTGCAGCCTGGCCCTACAGAAATAAGGGAATGGCCGAGTTGGTTGGGGGTATCATCAGGAGTTAGGGAAGGAGATAACTTGGCTGAGGTGAGACAAACTACTTCCCTTTTCTCTGTTATGCTCTTTTTTTAACTTTATTGATCCAAAGGTATTTATTTCTGACTGGTGAAGGGAGCAATATACCTTTGCAGGGACAGATGCATCTCTGGTGTATTTACACAGGACCTCTGTTTGGGGAGTAAATGTTTGGAGACCTTTAGCGTAACAAACCAAAACTTGAACATGTATGCCCAGGAGCAGTTTATGAAAACTTAGGTAGAAGAGAAATTCTTGAAAGAATAGCCATGCATTTTTATGGAAATTTAAAGGGTGTAGCCAGTCACTAAAATAGTTACAACTATCGATACTCAATTTCATTCTACAAAAGTATTCTTTGGTAGCTTGCACTCACAGAAAATAGTCTGAGAAGAAGACATCAGTCAGAATCACAGAATTAGAGGAGGAGTCAAATGAGTTTCTTCATAGACGGCTTTGCCATAGCCCTGAGTCTTCTCTTCAGAATATTAGCCGAACACAGGCATGGTGCTGCACGCTTGTAACCCCAGCCTTCTAGGAAGCTGGGGCAGGAGGATCGAGAGTTCAAACCCAGCCTGAGTAAGTTAGTAATTTAGCAAAATCCTGCCTCAAAATTAAAAAATAAAAAAATAAAGGGCTGGAGATGTGGTTCAGTGCCACATCCCTGGGTCCAGTCCCCAGAGCCACAACAAAGGAAAACAGTCCATGGATGAGCAGCGGCTCCGTTGAGCACGTGCGATCTCAGAGGTTAGGGCTGGGAACAAGGAGGAAGTCAGGGTTCAACTTTCTGGACAAGAGTGATCAGCAGAGCAGTGGAAGTGAGGCGGGGGTTGGGGGGATCTTAGGAAACCTTCCCCTACTCTCCTTGGCCGGACACCACACGCTGCAGCTTCCACCCTCTGGGCTAATGACCCCTAATGGCTTCGCCCTCCCTCTCCTCGCGCAATCCAGGATGACGTTGTGATTTCTTTCATTGCTCCAGAACCTGGTGCCAGAGACATTAAACTTTTGTCTGCCCTGCTCTTGGGGCATTCTCCTCGAGTCTGTTTCCTGTGGGCCTGGAGGCCATGACTTTGTCCGATTGCTGTCTCGAGCCTCCCTGCTGGCTGTCATCACGCCACGGTGAGGAGCTGAGCTGCCTCCACACTCAAGTAACCACCCACAGGGCCTCCCCTGCTCAGGGCCAGGGAGCAAGTCCCCACGGGTGAGCTGAGTTCAACCCCAGGCCCCTTTCTCTGTGGGACAGTGTTCACCCTGCCCCATCTCAGGGTGGAGGAGCCTGGGAAAAATAAGCAGAAAGGAGACAAGAATAACTGAGGTTTTAAAATGGAACTTTTAATTAAAATTACAGGTTTAAGACACAAACCCAGTCAAATATCCCTAAGGATCTCTTTCACCTGTAAATGGTCCTTTGAGGCTGTCCCTTTCACCTGTCCAGTGGGCCTTTCCTGATGGCACCTGAGATGGCCATCACCCAGGGTTGGGCCGTCACCACCCCCTCCAGAAAGACCTGTCACCTTTCATCTGTCATCCAATCCCCTCTTCGCGTAGATTCACAAGTCCTACAGGTTTCCAGCCCGAAACGGCCCATAAATGTTCTGAGCTCAGGCCGTAACTGCCTCTCTTCCCTTGAGGGCCGCACTCTATTTCTTAGAGTTTGCACTGTTGAAATTCTGCCCAGTAAGTCCCTTTGTGCCTGTCACTGGTGTACCCTGAGCATCTTTGTCTGCGTCAGAAGTGGGTGAATCTACAAGCTGCCCTGTGGAAGGGCGAGGCTAGGTTCCCGTCCCCACTGCCGGGACCTCCTGGGACTCAGTCCCAGACAGGACCCGCGACACCACTCACTTCCGGCCTCATCCGCAGCAGAACCCTGCGCGCTGGCAGGAGTTACCCCGCATCGCAAGCTCTTCCCTAAAGAACACCCACCACTGGCACCAACTGCATGGGTGTCTCTTTCACACGCCCATGAAATAATGAAATGAAACGCAAACATCTGGACGTGCCCCTGGATGGGATCTAAGGCGGCCCCAAAGTGGGTGTGGGGACCCTGAGTCATCCCACCCACGGCACAGGTTGTAGATTCGTTCGCTCTCATCGCAGAAAGACAATATTCAAGTTATCTTGGGGAGAGAGACAGTAAAGAGGTTTACTAGGCGGAACTGAAAGTAAACATGCGAAGAAAGTCGAGTGCGGCCCCTCAAGAGAGCGATACGCTGCAGTCTGGAACCAGGACTGTTTGTGTTCTGGGAGGTGCTGGTCAGTGGACTTTGTGAATCTACAGAAAATCTAAGCTGTGGCCCACCCGTAAGTGGGAGATGCTGGTCACTCGTTCGCAGGTGAAGGGAGGGCCCATTTTACCGGTGAGACGCATCAGGCCAGTCTGGTCTGTTTTACTTTTCTAATGTAAGTAATCTTTTCCCCAGAAACATTCTGTGGAACTTTTGTATATGTTTTTCTCGAAATGTCAGGTTTCTTTTCACATCAGTTAATGTCACTTGTGGACCTCCGGCATCTTCAAGGGCTTTGGAGTGGATTGGAAGAAAATAACCAAACAAACTTTGGGGAACTGAGATTGTGGCCTGAGTTTCGACTTTCCTTATCTCCTTTCTGCTTGTCTTTATTTCTTCTGTCGTATCTCAGAGGGATGTTCTTCCTCATTCTGACAAGTATTCATGGTAGTGTTCACTTCCTCCCCAAAGCAGGAATTTGATTGTCCCAACCCAATGACTCCTGAGCGTTTACCTCCTGTACCACGGGGCCCTGGGGTAAGATGTCAGTGCTTGGCCGGCTCGGACCCCCACGAGGGAGGGAGTCATTCTCCCAAATGCAGACCCTCTGAGGAGGGCCGGAGACCACACCCCATTCATCCAGGGACAGCCCGGCTTCCCATGTAGTGGGCTTCCCCGCAAAAATCCATGAAAGGAAGGCAGGACAAAGACAGAAATGGAAAGGCGCGTCTAACTCCATAAGAGCACCTGTCACTTATCACAGGGATTTTGCACCCCCAGAAGCTTGTATTTTTCAAATCTCTGCTTTCTAAGTTCTTATTATTTATCATTCCTGTGTGTCTGCACATCTTCTCTAAGTTTTTCTTTCTTTTTTTTTCTTTTTGCTATTTCCCAGCCTTAATTTCAAAATTTCCCATGTTGGCATGATCTCGTTACTCTTCAGGAAATACATGTTGGTTTCTCACGTTTGTTCCCCATCTTCCTGGAGTTTGAGAGGGGGGAAAAAAGTGTTTAATTTTTTAGCCGCAGCTACCTCTTTTTCAAATAAATCACCTTGCCCATGTCTTAGCCGTCTGCCTCCACCAAGGACCCTGTGTTCTTCACGCACTTGAAATTTCCCCTTTTATTTATTTTAACCCCCAGGGCAATCTCTTTCTCATGGGCTGCCTCTGCCTTTCTTATCTCCTTTTACACTCTCTGGACTTTGTTCCATAATCTTCCCTGGCCGCCTCTATCCAAGGCCTTGTCCTTCTCTGCCTCTTTCTTACTTCTGATTACTTTTTTCCGCTGGTTCCCCCACAGCGTGGATTCTCTTGTTGCAGGGACCGTATGTGAATGACCTCTGGGCTTGTATTAATTTATATTTGAATACTTTCCATTTCCGACCATGTTCTTCATTTCTTCCCTGACTTCAGCTCGTGTGGTTTCCCGTGGCCTCATGCCCTGCACACGTGTGCATGTGGGCACACACACACACACACATGCACACCCAAGACAAGGCAGTGACAATGAGCTCTGCCTCCAGCCCTGGATTTTTTTCTTTGATCCCCAAAAGTAACCAGAGGCAGAGCAGAAAGTGCTGCGCTCATTCCCCAAAAAAACAGCTCTACACGGAAGTGACCCTGGTAAACAGAAGGAAGGACATTCTCCTCCTCTGGGTCATTATCCAGCCATCTGCCACCCGCAGCAAACCTCACAAAGCAAACCTCCACCCAGGAAGAAGAGGGCTGCTTTCTGCAGAGGCCCCGCAGCGATTCAGAGCCCCAAGGGCTGTCAGCGGACGCCCAGGCCCAGGCTCGGCTGGCCAGACCTGCCTGGCGGTGCCACCCGCTCACCGCTTAAGGAATACCCGCACCTGCCCCCTCTTGTCCTCGACGTGCTCTTAAACTTTCATTTTTCCTCACTGGACAAAAGTGAAGGGCTGAACTCTAGAGCTCAGGATCCGGCCCGGGGTTCCCAGGGGGCGCCTGTGACAGTTTCCTCCCAACTAGTGACCTCGCCGGGAACCAGCACGCCTTGTGCCCACTGTCCCACCTTCCCTTCTGTCCTTCCCGCCTGCCCAGGCTTCGCTCTGGCCCACCTCCTTCCCCCCATCACCTCTGCACTGTCAGGCTGCACAATCCGAGAGCCTCCGGGCCCGGAAGTGGCCCCTGGAGCCAGGGCCCTCAGCCGACAGCCCAGCGTGCTCCTGAGAGGCTCGGACCCCCCGGCTTCCCGCGGGACTCTGCGCCCACGGCCACGTTACGAACTTCTCCGTGGCAGCCCCTCCTCTGCGCGGGGGACACAGCGCCGGCACCTGCGGGAGGCGGGAGTGGGCGACTTCTCACAAGGCGTCAGAAAAGAACTCGGCAGGAAGTGAGCCCGCGTGAAACTAGCCAGAGAAAAGTGAATTAGTTGTGTTGTAGACATTTTCAATATATAAAAAAAAATTTTTTTTAAACCCGAGTTTTAATGAATCGGTTTTTAGAAATGGCGAATTGAAAAGTGTAGAAGGGACTTGTGAGTTTCTCTGCAATCTCAGCTTCCAGGTTCCAGCTCAGAAAAACTCACACTGGGGGACTCGGCTCTTAGATTTTAGCCCAGCTGAATTATTTTATATCAAAACTTTTTCCACAGAAATATCCATTAGTTTATTTTTTTAATCTCACGTGACAAATAAAAATGTTCCACAGCGGTCCCTCAAGAGAGGGTGCTCAGGTAGAAAACGTGTGTGATGTTGAAGTCCTTTCTTTTCTGTTATAAGCGTGACTTGTAGCCACGAGGTGACCTAATTTAGATTTCTCTCCGCCACCAAACTGGAGATGTGTCTTCTCCGTTAGAATAACCCGGTCAGCCCACAGAAGGCAGGCTGCCTCTTCTGCAGCCCAGGGGTAACTGACATGGGGTGCTCCCCAAACTAGGCCACTCGTGTCTCCTAGGAGCCAGACAGAGGGGGATCAAGAACTCTCAGAGGGTCTGCCGGGGCTCCCCTAGAGGGAGGGACACTGGGACACACGCCCAGGCCTTGGGAGGTAAATCATGTTTCTCAGCAAGGCTGGGAGCCTTGGAAAGTTCATTGGAGATTTTGCCCCCTGTGAAGTTACCCTTCTGAGATCCTGCTTGGAACCTCTCACCGCGAAGCAGACGTGAGCGACCACGTTACCAACTTCAAGTACCTCGTGCTTCTGATTTCTAAATAGTCACCTTCGGAAATTACCAGTTGATCATTTGGAAAAGTGGAGCTGTTATTCAAAGAAAAATAACGATGAGAAAGATCAGAGAGGCAGCAAAGGGAGAGGACACGTCTTTAAAGCTCAGTGTTAATAGAAATACGACTTTTTTCAAATATTAAAAACAAATCTTTAATTCCCTGCCTGCCATTCAGAGTCCTTGCTACAAACATCTGGATAAAGGAATCTCATCAAATCCATGGCGTTTGGAGACATTCCTGGAGTATGGGAGTCCTTGAGATTATGCTCTTGGATTACTTGAACAGAAACAATAAATACTTTCCCGACTTAAAGCGGTAATGCTTTGGGTTGGATTTGGATTTTTGTTTCATTTTCATAAAAGGTAGAGATTCAAAGTCGACTCCTTAACCAGAAGGATATATTGGATGTGAATATAGTTTATTGCTTTCTGACCTACATTTCCCCCTTTTTCATCATGTGAAAAGTTACTTGGCAAGTTGAGCACCTGCAGCTTGACATTTCCAAACATCTGCCTGGAAGGAAGCGCTTGGCTTCAGATTTTCACATCATGATCAAAAGTGGGTTTAGCTTTCTCAGGTTAAACGGGAACAAGGGGGATGGTCTGGCGGGGACAGAAAGATATCTGAGAGCCACATGAGAGAGGAAAAAATAGTTGGAGCTGTCAGAACTTAACCCTACAGTTCGCCGGACTCATGAAGACAGCCTTCAGCCGAGACACAGGTAGTCTGGTCTGGCCCTGGTTCCGCCCCAGTTTACCCATCTGTAAATTGGGGGCTCCAAAATCTACCCACCACAGAAGAACACTGAGCCAACAGGTAACAAAGACATGACCTGCAGACCTTCGCCGTAAGCTATTTGTGCTGCGACTGGACCTTACGCTGTCTACCTTTACCTTTTGACTCCACGTTCTGGTACAAGAGAGTGTTCAGTGTTCCTGCTGCCTCTGATTCTGTGGCTTGAAATTGATAAAGGGAAGCTCGGATATGCAGATTAGAGTTTAATATCAGCCCAAAGAAACAATATTGAAATAAATAAATCCACATGTTTAATGGAGTTCAGAATAAGAGCTACAACCCTGAGCAAAGGTAGATACGGTCTCTGCCCTTTCAAATTTAGTCTAGAGAGAGAGACACTGATCAGATAATCGTACAGAACAATAAGAAATTGTGTCCAGCTAATGAGTAAAGAAAACACAACATTTAAATGTCAACAAATGACTTCATCACAAACATATTCTCAAGTTAAATTGTTATGAACTTGAAAGCAGCCACAGAAGATGACAGTGCTAGTGTTTTTTAATCACGTATTTCCTGAAAGTCCAAAATGTGTCTAAAGTTGGCCAGCATCTTTCCGGCTGTCTCGGTCAATGCCACCTTCCTGTCTTCAGGCTATGGACCAGACCCCTTGCCAGGCACCAGGGCTCCAAAAGGACCAGCTCCTGTTCAATGCAACGAATCTTACCAAAGCGTAGTGACTGATGAGTTACAAAATTAATTTTCGTGGATCTGTGGCTAGCTAGTCCTGGTTGGTCCTGGCTGGTCCTGGCTTGGATTCCTTCTGCTGGTCAACTAGCCTCACTTCCACGTGGCATAGGCTGGGGTAGCTTCTCACACGATGGTCTTCCTGGAGCATTCCAGGGAGAAAGTAGAAGCCCTGAGAACCGGAAGTCATACGATGTCAGTTTTATTGCATTTGCTGATCCAAACAAAACACTCAAGCATTTCACGGTAAAGAAGGAAAATGGACTGATCACTAAGGAGTCAGAGCCCAGTGGGAGGACTGGGCGGTCTTGCTGACAGCAAGCCACATGTCTGGATTAAAAACGCGGGTTTCCAGAAGCACAGGTATCATAGGTTCGTATTCTGCTCAGTCAGCTCACTAGAGCAGGACAAGTTCCTTCACCTCTGTGAGCCTCGGGGATCAGCGCTGACAGCCATCACCCCACAGAACCGCCGAGGGAGGATGAAGGCCATCAACACGCACAAACCTAAGTCAAGGCCAGGCTTCTGGCGCTCACTGAACAGAAGTTGGCTATTGCGGCTGTGAGGATGATGTCATTATTAACCCAGTCCCATCGGAGAGACAGACGTTCATCAATAAACTGCCCACAGAGATATTTAACTAGCCTTAACTATTCATAAATTAATATTATAAAATCAATGAGGGTAAGTGCTAATTTATGCAAATAGCATAAATTGAAATTAATTACTTAGTGTAAGTACTCTAAAGAAAAAAAGAGAGCGCAGTAAAAACGAAGAGTACAGGTGGATTAAGAAGCTTCAGTGAGGAGTGGGGTAAACTGAGGCCTGAAAGGGGCATGCAGGAATGCAGAGGGGGCTGGGTGGGGATCCCTGGAGGCGTGGGAAGGAGCCAAACTCACAAGGAGTTGGGGCTTCCGGCTCTGCGTTCTTCCGGGTCCTTGGCACGCATTTCCCAGAATCGAGTGTTTTTAACTCCGCGTTTTGCCGGCCATTCCGCGAAGGTATGACGGGAGCTGTGAGGGAAACAGCCCAAGGAGCCGAGAGCTCCCCGCCCCCGGAGCCCGGCCGGCTGCCCCCAGTTCCGCGTCTGCGGTCTCCCAGCAGCGCCGGCGCGGACAGGGCTCCTCACCCGCAAGCCAGGGCACGCACTTTAGGGTTCCCGCGACTAGGGCACACAGACGCTCCGAGCACGGGCGCCAGCATCCACCTGCAGCGTTTCTGCAGAGGTCTCCGAGCTCCCGAAACGACGATGCTGGTAGACAGACAGTTGTCCTGCCGTGGCAGACACCCGGGGTCCCCGGCTCCCCTGTGGCTCCGCCGGGCTCACGTCTCCTGTTTCTCCCAATCCCCAAATGACCAGCGCAGCTCCCCCTGCTGCCGGGGGAGACTGACCTGCCTCAGCCCCCTGGGGAGGGCCGCAGGTGGGCGACGCCAGCCAGCCCCGCAGGGAGAGGCAGCTTCAGAGCAAAAAGGCTTCAGAAAGATGGGGCTCCCCTTTCTGGGAATCTTCTCCTTGGAGGACAACTGAACGTCAGGAGGCCCCAGCGGCCTCTCTCTCACCCTCTACTGTTTTCTCTCTCTCTCTTTCTCACCCCCTGTTTTTTTTTTAACATGCAAGTTGCCACGAAAAATTTGTTAATGAAATATTTGCTCAGAAGTCTGCTCTGGGCTAGGCTGATAAACCTATCTGTGTTTGAGTTTGGCTTCCCATATTCTAAATACTCATCTTCTGTCTGTTTAGCTTATTGATTGGTTTGGCAGGAAAAGAAGCCTTGTCGTCAGTGACCAAGGTCAAACTAAGCAGAAAGGAGGAGGGGGCAGGGCTGGTGGGAGACGCGTCCACGTTTCCTTGAAGGGACGGAAACCCTGTCTGAAGCGTCCCCCGTCCTCCCCGGCTTCGGTTCAGCCTTAGCTGGCGGAAGAGGCGCCCCTGGCAGAGGCGAGCTGGACGGGGACTTAGTGCCAATGCAGAGAGGTGAGAGGCTGGCAGATGGTGTGAACTTAGAGAAGGGCACCGGGCCTGCGCCTGGCTGGGCATCTCAGGGAACCGAGGCAGGGCAGCTCGCGCCTGCTGACGAGTCAGAGGCTCTCCCGGAAACCGCAGTCGGGTTCTGCCGAGGCCTATTGTCTCGCCAAGGCGGATTAGTCAAAGGCAGGACAATTAAATTAAAAAATAAAGATGGCGCTCAGCACAGATTCATTCAGACGCTCCCCACTGGTCACTCACAGCCGCGTGGCTCTCGGGGTCCAGACGCATCATTCGCTCTCTTGGTTAGTTTCTAAGGCTGACAGTGGGTCAGGCAGTGGCACTAGGGGCACACAGCTGGGCGGCACAGGCAGAGTCCAGGTCTGCAGAGGGCCCGCCCTGGGCTGGGGCCCTGCAGCAGCCAACAGGTGCGGGAGCGGCCCCGAGGATGGCAAACGTCCCCACGCCGCGGGCTGTGGAGGTGGCCGTTGGGAGCTGCTGGACGGAGGGACAGGCTCAGGCCCCGGGCCCCAGATCCGTGGGACCGCGAGTGCTTCAGGCTTCCGACTCTGTTCCGACGCATCTGCAGGTTTATATTCCCAGGCTGGGCTGGAACTTGCGGAGCCTCCTAGAGAGCAGGGACAGTCGTGCAGCACCAGGCCCAGCGTGGCGGACGCTTCTGGTCTTCCTGTCCACGGAGCCCGAGGGGTCATTTCTAGTCTGTCTTGAGGGCACCTGCGTCTTGGCTGAGACCCAGCACACGAGGTCAGGAAGGGGTCATTTTCCACTCGTGGTGGCATCATGGTGGTACCTGGAAAGTTTCAGAGTTTGGAGTGCTTCAATTTGGGATTTTCTGATTAAGGTGTTCGTCATGTACAAATAAGGCCGCTCCTGGCTCCTGAGGGGCTGACAAAATTTCGGGGAGAAGAGTGGAGAGAAATTGCTCTCAGGTGGTGCGAACACCCGGAGAAGCGGTCGTCTCTGCCAGGACACAGGAGGCAGGGAGTCCAAAGTCTCTTCAGAGGGCATTTTGAAAGCAGTGCTGCTGCCAGGTGGGCAAGGGAGGGAGAGAGGACAGTGGGCGCGCCGTATGTGCAGCATGACCAAGAGGGCCTTGGTGTCCTCTGGATAATGTCTACAAGTGTGTATGCGTAAAGGCTGGACACCAGGCCATGATGACGCAGGGAAGAAGCAGAACCTCTGACGAGAAGAGTCCAGATCGGGGTGTGCGGTGCTGTTGAAGGAGACATTCGGGTCCCAGCACGTCTGTCTTCCTGTCTCTTCCAGCCATGCGCCAAGCAGCTTTGCTCCATCACTAGCTCCCACTGTGAGGTGCACAGCGCCACAGGCCCAAAGGAATGGGACCGAGTCTCCTTGGGCTGAGACCTCAGAAACTGTGAGCCCGAGAACCGTCTTTCTTATGCCCCTCAGATGTTTTGCTAGAGTAATAGAAAGCTGGCAGTCACAGCCATTTAGAACAACCTCTCTCATTTCTCAGAGGACACGGCTGACTATCGATAGGGCCCTGTCTACGGTCAGCACTGTTGGTAGAATCCAGGTCTTATTCTCTGCCTAATGTTTCCTGTTGCTGAAAACAAGACACCTAATCCACTCAGATGATTTGTACAATGGTGAAAATTATAAGATTGGTTCACTGTTTCTCTTTTTGTAGAAACGAAACACAACTTTTGGGGATTTAGCTCAAGTGGTACCGCACCAACCTTGGACGCACAAGGGCCTGAGTTCGATCCCGGTACCACAAAAATAAAAAAAAGAAAGAAATGAAGTGAAACACAAACCCTAACTCAGGGCTCTTCCAGGTGTCACTCTGCAGTGTGACCATCACCCATGCTCGGTCACGGTTATGGCACAACTCACTTCCTGTCGCTCTCCTCAGGCCCTGGAAGGAAGCGAAAGCAGCCTCCTTCGACTGAGTCTGATCTGCATTCTGAGCATGAAGTTGTGAGCACTGCATGTTCCAGAGGACTACTTCGCCAGAACCTCCCTCATCCTCAAAGTCTGGGATGTGGTTAAGATCAGAACTCTTCCCAAGCAGGGGATGGAGCCGCGGTGGGTGGGCACCGATCAGTCCGCCATGTGTTCCCACCGCTGCTCACGGGGAGGCAAGTCAAGGTCAGAAACAACCCCCCACACACGTGCTGTGCGGCTGTTCTTCATAGCCAGAGGAATGAACCCCACCGGCCTCTGAGGCTCCGGAGGTGCAGTGCGCCCCTGAGATCCTGATCTCTCCTGGGAGGAGAGGGGCTCCGTTGCCTGCTTCTCGCCCTACGCACCGTGGACCTGCACCACAGACAGCTCTGTGGCCTCTCACAGCGGCCCCTCCTCGGCCCCTTCCAGGTGCTCCCAAGTGTGGGCTACAGCTTTCCTTTGACTCTCTCAAGGCAGCAGCCGTATCAAGACCTCCACTCACAAGGAGCCGAAGGGACAACCAAGGCCAGGAGCCAACTTCAATCACAGGAACCACTGTTGAAAAGTCACTAGCAGCTCCTCCTCCTCCCTGTGTAGCATCTGTCCGCCTCAGTCCTCCGGGCCGCTGCTCTCTACCATCTTCTGGGACACACTGTTTCTGGACCACGTCTTCCATGGACCCTTGCAAAGTCCAGCCCCTATCCCGGGCAGAAAATACTGAACTTCTCCCATTCTAATAATTGGTGGATTTAATTCAGTAGGTTACAACTCATCAGACTCACCCAGCGCCTGGCTTCTCACAGAACAGACCTCAAGGTACCAACCAACACTCCCTGGGGGCGGAAAAGTTATCACAAATCATGAAATTTCAGGGTTGCTCTAAGACACTCCAAATGTCCCATGCTAAAGCGCAGGCATCACTAAAAGCAAATGTGTGATTTTGCAAAATCACTGAGCTCTCCCTGGGCGTCTCAGACCCACATATGACACCCAGGCGTGAGGCCGGCGTCGCTCCCAGGGGCGGGAGCCGCGGGTCAGGCATCCGCGAGCTCCGCGGTGATAAGTCAGTGCTGCTGTTGACACAGGAAGCTTCAGTGGCCCAGCCAAACTGATCAAATATAAACCCAATTTCCCATTTGCAGGGTTGGGTGGGCTAACAAATTGCATCAGAGGCTTTGCTCCGAAGCTTTTAAGAAAACGGAGGTATTGCCACAAATCCCTGACTTCCTGCCCTCCCCGTGCTAATGCTTCGTCGCCGCTGTGAACACACAAGCTGGCCGAGTACACAGCCCTGCAGGGTGAGTGGGTGGCGTGCGAGGGGGAGACCCCCCGAGGGGCAGTAGGAAGCAACAATCGTGGGTGAACTTCGAGGAGTCTCTCTTCGGTCCAGGCATTTGGATACACACTGTCTCCTGTGAGTCTTAACTGCAGCCCGAAGAGGAGCAAGCGTGTTTTTTTTTTTTTTTCTAATAATAATTCTAGTTGGATTCTTCACCTCTAGTGGTTTTTGTTTCTTAGCCATCTTCTGCTTGCCCAAAATACACATTGACATTTGTAATTCTTGAAATCAAGTTGGGATGGTAAAAAAAATAATCACAACAAAAAGTGCTTCTCACACTTAACACCCACCTCTGTGTCCACTCGGGCTTCTTGAGCATAGTACTCAGGGCATTCGGGATGGGGGAAGGGAAGCGGGTACGAGGCGGAGTCTTGATTTATCCTGAGTTCTACTCAGTGACTTTCTTGCAGCTCACTGTAAGGAAGATATCTCTGCCCCTTTCTCCAGGGCATCTGCAAAGGGTACATATAACTTTAGCTGGTAACGATGTAAGAGGGTCACAAATGAAAATGCCACTGCAGTGCCTATTTGTTCTACTGATTCAAACTGCCAAAATCTAAACGTTTGGTTCAAAATCTAACTCTGTGTTGGAAAGGATAAGAGAAAAAAGATGACAAAAATTCCCGTGGGAGTGTAAACTTGTACAATTTCTTTGAGGGCAATTTAGCAAAATCTATCCAAATCATATGTGCAGAGGCCCTTTGGCTGAACAAGGCCCTGCCCAGGGTTTTATGATGTAACATCATAGGTAGATGCTCACATCTGTGTGAAATGATATGTGTAAACATTTAGGCATCTTTAAAAATGTTTATAGAGGGCCGGAGATTTAGCTCAGTGGTTCCAGCGCCTGCCTCACAAATGCAAGGTCCTGAGTTCGATCCCAGGAACCACATACAATGCTGGGTATGGTGGCTCACACCTGTAACCCCAGTACTCGGGAGGCAGAGGCAGGAGGATTGCTGAGTTCCAGGCTTGCCTGGGCTACATAGTGAGCTCAGGGCCAGCCTGAACTACAAAGCAAGACCCTGTCTCAAACAAACAAACAAAAAATGTTTATAGAAGTTAGGTAATGTTTAAATAAGTTATTGTTAATTCATATAATGGGATATCATAAAGCCATTTAAAAGCTTAAAATTCTTTTCATACTGCTGTTGAGGGATCCAACAGATATGTTACTCAGTATACAAACATACATTCACCTGTACAAGTATGTAATATATGAGCCTTATGTATTTACATATGTGTATAGATACATCTCTGTGTGCATATGTATCATATATATACACACATATGTACATTTGCTTATAAAATTAGGAGATCAAACTGCAGGGGGTCTCAAAAGACAAAAATACTAGAAAAATATATTAAAAACTGGTTCCAAAATATACAAAGAAACTTTTAAAGCTCAACAAGTAAAAACAACCCATTCAATTAAAAAAAATGGGCCAAGGACCTGAACACGTGTCTCAGCAAAGAAGACACACAAATGGAAATAAGCCTAAGAAAAGACACACAGGATTATGTGTCATCAGAGAAACACAAAATAAGACAACAGTGAGACACAACTATATCTCTGCTAAAATGGTCAAAATCCAGAAACACGAAGACTGGCAGTGATCTGGGGAACAGAAATCCTCTTTCACTGTGGGAGGAAATGTTACAATGCGCAGTCACTCTGGGTGTCAGTCTGACAGATCTTTGCAAAGCTAAACGCAAATTTGCCATAAAATCTAGAAACCATGTTGCTTGGCATTTACCAAAGGAGCTGAAAACTTGTGTCTGCGCAGAAACCACATGTGTTCACAGCAGCTTTATTTATTCTAGAACTCGGATGCAGCGAAGATGTTCCACAGTAGGTAAATGTATAAGTGATAAGTAATAGTATGTGTTATATACTATTCAGCAATTCAGCAAAAGAAAGAAAGGTATCATTCAGAGAGAAACAAAAAGAAGTCAAACTGAAAGATTATATGTTGTGCAGTTCAAATCCTGATATTCTAGAAATGACAAACTATGGAGAGAGTAAACAAAAGGTCAGTGGTTCCCAGGAGGCTGGGTGGTGGGTAAGAGAGATGAATAGAAGGGACACAGGATTTTTTTTTCAGTACCTGGCATCAAGCTCAGGCCCTTGTGCTTGCAAGGAAGGCACGGTACCAACGAGCTACATTTTCAGCCAGGACACAGGATGTTAAGGCAGAAAGAGTGGATGCTGGTACTGTGACAGTGGGTACGTGTCATTATATATTTGTTCAGACCCGCAGAACGTAGAATACCAAGAGAACTGTCCTGTGAAGCGCGGCCTCTGGGTGACCGTGGTGTGCTGCTGCGGGTTCATTCCTTGGAACATCTCTCCACGGCTCGTGCGGCTCGGGTGGAGGCACTGACAAAGGGAGAGACTAGGAGGACTGCGCAGGAAGGAAGCAGAGCGAATGGCAACAATCTCTGTTCTGGGCTGAGGATTTAGCTCAAGTGGTACCGTGCCAACCTTGGATGCCCAAAGTCCCAAGTTCAATCCCCGGTACTGCAAAAAAAAAAAAAAAAAAAAATCTGTTCTGCTTCATGTTGCCATGAATCTAAAACTGCCCCCAAAACAAAGTCTATCAAAAACTATATGTGTACATATGCTTCTCATCATCTGTTTAGTGTATTTTAGGCAAATATATAAGAAACTGCAAATGTTGGAAACTTCTAATGTTAATACCAGATAAAATGATTATGAGAAATAAATGGATAAGCCAGGCTCATTTGTAAATATGGAAATGAAACTTCTCAATACATTATTAACAAACTGAGTACTGGTTTATACAAAAGAAGTTGACTATCCCATGGTAACATTTATCCTGGGAGTGCAAGGATAGCTTAGCATTCAAAAACAAGAGGTTTAAAAACTGTAACTCTGAGCAATGCTGAGCAGTCATGTGACTAAATTTAATAATATTTGTGATATTTTAAAAATTATTAGTCAATGTACTTTTAAAACATATCCCTGAACTTAACGCCTGGTATCTATTAGAACCTCCAATAAAATTCAAACACAAAATGATTTTTTCTCTCCTCTCTTCATTTAACATACAGACTGGTACCCAAACTGCTCAAAGTACTAAGTGCATTTAATACAACAAGCTAAGCATAAAAAGTAAACAACATCCCATATATCTATAATAACTAAGCCCAAAGTAAAAAGGAAATAATACTCTTCAGAATACTAACAAAACTATCAAGTATCCAGGAATATCTTACTTTATAATACATCTGCAAAACATTCATTAAAATATAGAGGACAAAAAGGAGGCCTGAATGAATAAAAGTATATACCATACTCATGTGTGAGAAGGCTCAAATTGTGTATATGATAAGTTCCCCCATATTAACCTAAATATTTTATTCTAGTCAAAATTCCAAGGATTCACTTATGTAACTTAGAAAGCTGACTCAAATTCACATTCATCAGCAAGTCCTCCAGTTCAGTCAGTGTGGAGGAAATCCTTCATTTTTCTTTCCCTTTTATTCTCCTGCAACCCACCCCAGGCACTTCTCCAGGGGAGTCAGTGCCCCCACCCCGGTACAACAGCCATGGAAGCCTGTAGGATCCGGAGCTCTGGGGCAGGAGAGCTTTCCTCTCCAAAGAACGCAGCCTCTCTGCCCTGAAGGGGAGGCCAGGCCACACAGCTTCTCCCACCTTCTTTCCCTTCTCCTTTCCTTCTTTCCAGAGGAGCTCAGGACAGCGACCCACTACAACCTTCCAACTCACCCTCAGTCTGCACAGTCTTGAATCTAGTCCAAGTCAGCACATCTAAGACTTGGAAACTGGGCTGACACATAGATCTCTCTACCCACAACCCAGAACGACCACGTGGTGGCGCACACATGGGTCAGATCCATTATAAAATAGAAAGCGCAGGGACACTGTGACCAAACCAGGTCCAAACTTATGGTCTAAATCAAAATCGTCAGTTGCTGGTTAAAGCACAAATATCAGCAATATATGATTGCAACAAGGTGCAGACGCTCATAACTTAACATTCAAAGTATCAAGAAGAGAACTGACAATTGCCAGCAGTATGAAGACCCTGTGCAAGTCTTCACTCAGGCGGGGGAGGCAACTGACATCTCCAAGAGATAACGCAGACTGGAATTACCTAATGATAACAATCCAAAAGTGATGAGAAAAATGCTCCAAAGAGCAACATAAACACTTTGAAAATAAATCTTAACAGAGACCACATCAGCAAAGAAATAGCTTTTTAAAAATGTGAAAAGTAAGGAATGAAAATTTTAAAGTAGATGAATGAGCTTATTAGCAGACTGGAAATGACAAAGGAGCTAGTAGACTCCTTTGAAGAGATCAGTAGAAAAACAGGAAAAAAGAAAAAGAGCAGAGTCTCAGGAACCTGAGGGATGATCAGAAAGGGTCTAATATTTGTGTGACTCGAATCCTAAAAGGAGAGAAGAAAGGAAAGATTTGAAAAAGTGTGAAGAAATAATGGTTGGTCACTTTCCAACTTTTTTTTTTTTTTTTTTTTTTTGCTTTTTGAGACAGGGTCTCGCTTTGTAGTTCAGGCTGGCCCTGAGCTCACTATGGTGCCCAGGCAAGTCACTGCGAACTCAGCAATCCTCCTGTCTCTGCCTCCCGAGTACTGGGATTACAGGCATGAGCCACCACGCCTGGCATTGTGGTATGCGGTGTTGATTGTTGGTGGGCGTGTCTCCACGCCCAGTATTCTATGTGGTTACCGGGGATTGAACTCAGGACCTCGCGCTTGCGAGGCAGGCGCCGGAACCACTGAGCTAACCCTCCAGCCCGGTCACTTTCCAACTTTGACAAAGGACAGAAACTTAAGGTTCGAGAAAAGTAAGCCACAAGGAACAACATCCAGACAAACTGTAATGATATTGCTGAGAATTTATTTGAAAGACAAAGAAAAAGTGCCTGAAAGTGACAAGAGAAAAACACTACCATACTATGGTGAAGAACAATTTGAATTATTCCAGATTTCCTATCAGAAATCACAGAGGCCTGTTTGGAAGAGCTGGAATTCTCTACGAGAAATGACAAAGAAATTTCTTTGAATAGGAAGATGATACCACAAGGAAACTTGGAGCATTAGCAATAATGAAAATGTGACAGAATGGATAAATATGTGGCTAAATACGATAAAATGTTCTTCTTTTGAGTTATTTAAAACACACCAGCTGAAAACAAGAATGCCTGACAGATGTAAGACAATTAGAGCAAACAGTTGTCTGCGTTATAATTGAAGTAATAAAATATTAACTCTAAGTAGGCATGAAAAATTAAGAATGCATTTTCTGATCCCTAGAACGACTGTAAATATATATTCCAAGAAACATAGTCAAAATCTCAATAGATAATTTAAAATGAAACACTGAAAAACGTTCAAGCAAACCAAAGTAGGACAGGAATGAGCAATGAATGAATTCTGATCAGAGAGAATAAGTAGAATTAATCAATTGGGAGACAAATTATCAGAGTAAATTTTAAGATGATCATTTTAAGATGATCCTGCTACATGCTGCCTATAATGAATTTTCTTAATAATTGGATTAAAAGAAAAGCAATGAACATATGCCATACACAAAGGGGGTGCTACTAGTTATTGATTGTTGTTTACAGTTTACCCCATACTCAATGACTTCAAAATATCTACACACTTGTTATCTGACCATTTCTGTGAGCTCAGAATTCTGTTATAATTTTGTTAGGATCCTACTTTATGGTCTTTGTACAGAATGCTCAGTAGAAGGTATTGGCTCAAGATAAGGCCTGTTCCAAAGAGATGGCAGAAGAAGGTCCACTTCCAAGTTCACTCCCATGTATGGCATCAGGATTGAAACCCTCGAGTCTTATTGGAACAGGTACGTCACTTGCTGACTGTTGGCTTGGGACCACATCTGCTCTCTGTAAAGGAGGCTGGTCCATTGTAACAGCTGGCCAGATGGAAGTCACCATGCTCTGTAACCCAATCGTGAATACGACATCCCATTTTCTATATTCTATTTGTTAGGACCAAGTAACAACTAGGTTCAGCCCTTGATTAAGAGGGGAAAATTACATAAGGGCATAAACACTGGCAGCTGAAGATCACTAGGGTCTACCCGTCACAAGGGGTTATATTCAGACCCGTCAAAGTAGACATCCAAGCAAAGAAACTCCCCAAGGAAAAAAGAGACATTGTGTGTTACTTGAAGTGTCAGTTCACTAAAAAGGACAGCAACCCCAAGGTATATACACATAATAACAGAGCCCCAGAATACAAGAAGCAAAGCTGACATAAATAAAAACAGATAAAATTACTAATTAGAGTTGCAACTTTAACACTACTAATAATGAAAGCAGGAGACAGAAAATCATCAAGGGGAGAGAACTAAACTGACATCAACTAATTATTGTTATTAATAACATTAACCAAACCCAGCAGAGTATACATTTTTTGAAGAAAACATGACTTGTTTACTGAGATTCTGTTCATGGTCACCAAACAAAAATTAAAATACTTCAAAGAATGGAAATAATACAAAGTGTGTTTTATAACCATAATGGAGTCATGCTAAAAATCAGTAATAACAACAAGCAGAAAAATCTCCAAACATTTGGAAATGTAAAACACTGGAAAATAATCCATTAATCCAAAAGGAATTCTCAGTGGAAATACTCGAAGCAGGGACTGTAACATATGAAAACTCGTGGACCACAGTTAAAGCAGGGATTGGAGGGAACGTCATAGAATTAGGGTGTCTACACTGTAAGGAAACAGCGCCAAAGGAAGAGAAGCATCCGCTTGAGGAAACTAGAACAAGAAAACCCAAAAGTAGGGCCGGAGGGTTAGCTCAGTGGTTCCGGCGCCTGCCTCGCAAGCGCAAGGTCCTGAGTTCGATCCCCGGTAACCGCATATAATGCTGGGCGTGGAGACACGCCCACCAAAAATCAATACCGCATACCACAATGCCTGTAATCCCGGCATTCGGGAGGCAGAGACAGGAGAATTGCTGAGTTCGCGGTGGCTTGCCTGGGCACCATAGTGAGCTCAGGGCCAGCCTGAACTACAAAGCGAGACCCTGTCTCAAAAAGCAAAAAAAAGAAAACCCAAAAGTAGCACATTCAAATCAAAGAAAGTAAATAATTAAGATGGGGAAATCAATGAAACTGAAAGCAAATGGAAAAGAGAAAAGTGAACTAAAAGCTAATTTTTAGAGAAAAGTCAACAATATTGATGTCCTTAGCAAGACTGTCAAAGAAATAACAGAGGAAGGAATCAATATGATTCGTAAAGAAAAAGAAATAGCATGTATATAAGGGGTGGGGGTTGTGGGTAGGTAGAGATATGGGTAAAAATGATAATTAACTTCTGTCATATACTGGTACAAACCCCCCATGTTGAATGTGATTGTGAACTGTATATAAAATGTACCAATAAAGAATTCAATTTTAAAAAATAACAGAGGATCCAACAACTGGAATAAAATATAAGATCTCACTACAAGTCTCCCAGATATTCAAAGGCTAATACAGAAAGACCACAGGAGAGCTGGAGATTTAGTTTAGTGGTTTCAACACCTCCCTAGCAAGGGCAAGGTCCCTGACTAGATCCTAGAAACCACATACAATACTGGCCGTGGTGACTCACCACGCCGACAGTCGGTACCACATACCACAGTGCCAGGCGTGGTGGCTCCTGCCAGCACTTGGGAGGCAGAGACAGGAGGATTGCTGAGTTCGAGGCTTGCCTGGGCTACATAAAGAGCTCAGGGCCAGCCCGAACTACAAAGCGAGACCCTGTCTCAAAAAAAGGAAAGAAAAGGGCTGGAGGGTTAGCTCAGTGGTTCCGGCACCTGCCTCGCAAGCGCAAGGTCCTGAGTTCGATCCCCGGTAACCACACACAATGCTGGGCGTGGAGACTCACGCCCACCAGCCATCAATACCACATACCACAGTGCCGGGTGTGGTGGCTCATGCCTGTAATCCCAGCACTCGGGAGGCAGAGACAGGAAGATTGCTGAGTTCAAAGCTTGCCTAAGCTATACAGTGAGCTCAGAGCCAGCTCAAACTACAAAGCGAGACCCTGTCTCAAAAAAAAGGAAAGAAAAGAAATATCACAGGTACTCCACATCCAGTATCTGACAGTGTACATGAATGAAGTACTACTTAGAAGGAAATAACCCAACTAATTCTACAACTACTAAATCATGGAATTTATTGTTAAAAATCTCAAAAAAAGGGCCAGAGATTTAGCTCAGTGATTCCAGCGCCTGCCTGGCAAGCTCAAGGTCCTGAGTTCGATCCCCGGAAACCACATACAATGCTGGGCGTGGTGACTCATGCCCACCAGCAATCAGCACCACATACCACAATGCAGGGCGTGGTGGCTCACACCTGTAATCCCAGCACTCAGGAGGCAGAGACAGGAGGATTGCTGAATTCGAAGCTTGCCTAGGCTACATAGTGAGCTCAGAGCCAGCCCGAACTACAAAGTGAGACCCTGTCTCAAAAAAAAAAAAAAAAAAGGGTCTCCAGATCCATATAAAATTAACCAAATATTTTAAAAAGCGACACTACCTCAACACACTGTCCAACAAAAAACGGAAGAGGATACCTCCCACATCATTTTATAAGGGCAGCATGATACTAATACCACAGATAGGCAGTACTAAAAGAAAAACAAGTATTTCTCAGAACATGGGTGAAAATGTATCCTCGCCAAAATATGAATCAGTGGAATACAGAAAAATATAAAAACAGTAAGTCTCCAAATTAAGCGGGGTTTATGCCAGAACTTCAAGGCTGACTTTATGTTTTTAAAAGAGCAATCAATAAAACTTACCATGTAAACTATCTAAAAAAAATACCCTATTAGGTTATAAATAAGTATAGGAAGTCATTTAATAAAACATTTTTGCATGAAAAACACCCTCCGGGAAACAAAGAGAAATTCCTCCACATGATAAGAGACATCTGCAGAGTAACAGAAACAACAAAAGTGAAAAACAAAAACTGTCAGCTAACACTTTACCTGATGGTAAAAATACCCCCCAGGAGTACCCCAACCTTTCACTGCTGGTATGATTTCCTCTGGGTGTAGGAGTTGGGAAGGATTCTGTGGTATTCACTCTTAGCACTTTCCTTTCCTTCCCTTCCCTTCCCTTTTTCCTTCCCTTCCCT
>PVIC010013888.1:0-37424 GCA_004025085.1 Thryonomys swinderianus | reverse complement strand
ACCCTCATTGGACTAGATATATAAATTTATAGGCATATACATCACAATACCCTCTGAAATGTATCATTTTTGTCATCCTTAAAATAAATGTAAATTTACAATGAAAGAGTCCTCCATCTCCAGCCCACCAAGCCACTCCTCAGGGAGAGGGTTTCTTGCCCTTTTCTGACAACACGATAAACTTCTGGGCCGCCCGGGGCACCTGCGTCTTCTAAGAAGCTGGGCCGAGCTTGGTCTCACTCACCTGATACCAATGGCCACACTTCTCCCAGGCCCACGTGAAAACAGACCACCCAGGTTCATCTGTGAGAAGACCAACGCACGTGTCTTTTGTGGCCAGTCAACTGCAAGCTATTTTCTGCAGCAGGGTGCAGGAAGAACTCGGCAGCTTTTCTCACATCAGAATCATTTTTCTATAAAGACAAAAAGTTGTAGCAGGGAAGGTTTGCAACTAAAATACACGTGTGTTAAACTAGGATGCATGTTATCATGACTGAGATAGGGGTGGGCTGTGCCAGGGCTGGGGAGAATTCAGAGCCCCAGACACCATAGACTTTTGAGCAGGGCATCGCTCTAGGCCAAATGAAAGCCAATATTGATGGCGATGCCTTATGCATTGAGTGACAGCCCGTCCCCGGCGTCTGCCCCCAGGGCCTAGACCTGACTCCCACAGGCAGGCAGATTGCCTGGCCACGAGGTATGGCGCTCATGTGGTGGCCTCACTTAATGAACCCCCTCGTCCCTGCCCAAAGGTAGATCAGACGTCTGTGGCCTCAAGCTGGTTTGCCAAGCTTGAGTTCTACTTTAAAAACACTAATATGTTTCCATTCGCCTTGAAGAGTCTTGCTAGGAGAGCAATGTAAACTATATTCCTTCCGGTGAGGCTGCATTTGGGGCTTTAAGAGATGCTCACGGTAAACAGGGCAGGGATAGCTCGAATTCTTCATTCGCTTACAAAATGCCAAGAATGGCTTCAGTTAAAACCACCTACAAGAGATTTGATGTTCCTGATTGAGCTCCAGTAACTTCTACCCAAGACAGACAGAAGTGTTGGGTACATTTGTGAATGCGCACGTGCGTGCACACACACACACACGCACGCACGCACGCACGCACGCACTTACAGGTCTGGATATGTGAAGTTCCTTTTTCTTATCCCTATCTACTGTTTCCCCTTTGACTGTCAAAACCCTCAGTGAAATAGAAACACAGTACTTATTATTTTTTTATCCAACAAAATATTAAATATGTTTTAATTTCCAGAGCTAGTATGGGAAGGGAAAGAGAAGTCACGTGACTCTAAGTCCACATTGGTGTGGAGATTTGAATGCCTGGATGTGACAACAAGTTGATTCCAATTGGATTTTTTTGTATATTCTGTAGCATGTAATGAGTTATTGATCTGTGATAAACGAAGCTGACATTTTGGGAACCAGGAAACCATCAGTATACCGAAGTAAGCACAGGCTTTATAATGGGCTGTGATTAGCAGGTCACAGGTAGGTTTTAGACACATTTGCAAACAGTTGTTGCAAGAAGAAACATAGATTCTTGTGTGTGGTTAGAAATTTTTATGCAAGTTTGCAGGGTTTAGTTCTCCGCTCTGTCCAGTTTTCTTGGCAAAGAGAGGTACATTGTCTACTTCAAGTGTTGGCTGGAACTTCTCCAGCGTCTGCCTCCCCGGAAGTCAGAGCTGTGCTACTTTGAGATTCTCGGGTCTCCTGAGCAATGCAGTCTCTGGCCGAATCCGAGCAGGAGGAGAGGCTCCAGGGTCACCTCCAACGGCAAGCACCTTGGAGGGGTCGCTCGCAAGCTCGCCATTCTCAGCGGTTATGTTTAGAGCTAAGGGATAGAGTGCGGTGGGCATGTTTCTCTGTGGTGCTGTCTGGACTTGGAGAAAGTTCCTGGCTACTGCTCTTGCTGCCGGAGATGACGTGAAAGGAAGGAGGCGGGCGAGGGCCTGGCATGGGGGCATGGGCTTGCAGCCTCCTAGCAGCCGAGCCCTGCGAAGGGCCCTGCGTCAGTGACTGTGGCTCCTGGGCCTGGTGATCCCCGCTGGTCCCTGAGCAGGGGCTGCCGAGGTCCTTCCTGCTTGTTAAGTCGTACACACTGTGACAGGGGTCGCATCTGACCTCCGTCCGGTCATGGCAGCCCAAAGCCCGACACAGAGCTGGTGCACATCATGCCTGCAACCCATAGGCTTGTTACAGTGCGTACAGGTGCGTGTTAGGGTCAGTAAGAACTAGACACACGACCCGTTGTCGGCCTCACCATTGCCATTCTGCTGCCACCTTTGTCATCATTGTCACTGCTGCCGTGTGCATCCTGCCCAGGCCCCTCTTCCTCTGTGACCAGGCTTGGTGCCGCCCAGGGGCTCAGGACCTTTGGATAAAATGATTTGAGTAAAGACTGCGTTTGCTCCCGTCTTGGGCTCCCTCGCCGCAGGTACAGGCTCTAACAAGCACACCCCACGTGCATTTCTCTTGCCCAGGAAATGCCAGCACAGCGTCCCCTCGTGAGAGGCAAGTGCTGAGGAGCAGCCGAGACCTGAGCTCCCTCCTCTCCGCAGAGAAAGGGCCAGAGGAAGCCGTGCCTGTTCGGGGCGGCCCCTGACGTGGGGGGCAGCCCCCCCCCCCGCTCCTCCCGAAAGCACAAGCCCTCCCTTGCTTCCCTGATGACCTTCTCGGGACACACAGGGATGGTTATGACTCTGCTTCGCCCTTGTCTTTTCCCCTCTGTCCCTCGTGTTCTTTCCTTTTTGAGGACTATTAAGTGAGTTCTAAGCTTCACTCAGTCTTCACCGCTAATTATTTTCAGATAATAATCCGATAAAGAATATTTGTTAGAATTCAGATCCGAAGGTTCCTTTAGTCCACTGTTTGATTTTCAGTTGTCCCTTTCATCTTTCTAAATGTCCCTTCCTGTAGGCAGAAGCTCAGATGATTTGAAATTCATTCTAAGGAATGTAATTCTGTCACTGATGAAATCTTTCTCATTTTCCTCCCTCTCAATCCCCCCATCCTTCCTCCTTCTGTAAGCCTCGTAGCATCTGCAACACATAAAAAATCGCCCCCTAATGATCCGGCTCCTCTAAGACTCGGTAACAGTTGGTAGAAAGCGCTGAGGGCCTCAGACTTGGACTCCAGTCCCGCACAGGGCGTCTCTGAGTCACTAGGGCCAAAAGAGCTTAACTTCTCTGGTTGTCAGTTTTCTCATCAGTAAAACACTTGATTACCCATGACCTTTAGAGTCAATTGACTTTTAAGTCGACTCTGTTAGAAATGATTTTGTATTTAATATATGCTTGTAGTTGCAGGGCTATTCATTTTTCATTCCTCCATAAAGTTATTCTTTCCCATTGTCAATGGATGCAGTTAGTGATGTCCCTCTGGGGTTATATAGGCCTCGTACAATCCATGAAATCTGACAGTTGAGCGGAGCTCAGAGTGGAGCGGGGAATGGAAGGGAACGGAACAGCACAACCTGCTTTAGGTGTTCAGTCATTGTCTTTGATTGAGAAGATATGAGAGAATCAACAGTAAATTAGCATAAACTTAGTATTATTCAGCAGACAAAATGATTCAGCTTCCCAGTGGCAAGAACAAACTTTACAAATGCTTTGCGCTGCTCCTGTAGAGAGTCTAACAATCAAAAGAAACCCCTCTTAAGACTTCTTTAAAGCATGGCTACTAAAGTCTTCCAACCAGGAAAACCTCTCAGGAGGAAAATATGAAGCGTCTTCATGTAAGAGGGATCTAAAAATGGGAATCCACCAACTGAGAAAGATTTATAAACTGTCTGGAAATCACGTGTCACTTTTGTTTTTGCCTCCTCCATCTTTTCATTGATGTAGTTAATCCACATCCACACACACACACACACATATGGAATAGAAATACACGGAACAAGGCGTGGCTCTCTCTTCTGTAACTGTGACAGGCATAAACAGTCCAGCACGCTGCTCTCCCCTGTGGATTCTGTGCAAGCCACATCTAAGTTGGCATAATGTGCTGCTCTTGCCTGCTTCTGATAAACTAGGCATGTGCTAGAACTCTCGGTAGGATGGCTCTCCATGCCAGGTCCTGACCTAGTGCCACCACCCCGAGCAGTTGCAGAACATACTCTATCGTATCATTTAAGCAACTTAAATTTAAAATATTATGAAAGGCAAATACAGGGGAAGTGACTGATTACAGATGTCTTTTTTATTGTAATTATAGATATAATTTACTGAGCAGCTGCTCTGTATCTGTTCCAATGGAGCTGAGAATGGTGAACCTTGCCAGGCTTTGAAAGGCTTTTGCCACATCTACTCTTTTCCAGCATTGTTGAACACCTGTATTTCTCCTGCAAAATTGACTTCCATTTCATCATAGGATTTAGGCAAAAAAGGAAGAATAAATATTTGTTGCAGGCCTGCTACGTTAAGCATTATGCTAAATATTTTCCTGTGCTGTCTCATTTATGATTGTAAGAATCCTCTGAATATTGATATATCCCCCCTTTATACATGAAGAAACGCAAACACAGGAAGTTAACATAATTTTCCCAATGATAAAGAGCTGGTCCCAAGAGTAAGCTCAGTGATTCCAGCGCCTGCCTCACAAGCACAAGGTCACAAGTTTGATCCAGGGTAGCTAAGTCAAACAACCATTAACAGAGTGGAGCTGAAATAGCAATCTACATTCTTCACCTTGGAAACATAAACAGCAAGTATAGATTAGACATAGGTACTGTCCCTTCATGTTACATCTTAAGCATTTACATCTGTTAAAATGCTCTCTTGCTTTTCATACCAAGTGAGGAGCCAATGAAGGGATCTATCTGGGAAAGAAATGAAAACAAAGAAAAAGACAATTTAGTTCAGAATGGTCCATGCTTCCCTCTAAAATGAGGTTCAAAAGAAGGCTATGCCTTTTCACTACTGTTCTTTGACATATACCAAAGTTCTAGCCAATGTAATATGACAAGAAAAGAAAACTGTTTTTGTTCAAAGATGATAGTATTGCCTACATGAAAGTCTGCAAGGATAGACAAAAAGATCTTGAAATAACAAGCAAGTATAGCAAGGTTTCAAGATATAAATTTAATACAAAAAAAAGCACACTGCTTTCCTAGGTACCAGCAATGAACAAATAGAATTTGAAATTCCACCTCCATTAGTACTTCCTCAAATAAAATATTTAGGTATACACGACATAGATACAAAATCATTATAAAGGAAATATGAAACAACATGAAAGGAATCAGAAAAGATTTAAGTAAATGGACAACCCATATCCATGAATAAGAAGGCTGCACATTATAAGATGTCAGTGCTTATAACTTGATCTATAGATTCAGTACAAGCAGAATTGCAACAACCTATTTTATGGATATTGATAAATTGGCGCTAAGATTTATATGAAAAGGCAAAGGATTCAGAACAGCCAGTAATATATTAAAGCAGAACAAACTTAAATGATTGATATTACCTGACATCAAGACTTACTACAATTTATAAAAATTGGGACAGAGGGCTATTCACAAAAAAATAGACAAATTGAGTAATGGAACTGAATAGAAAGCTTAGAAATAAACCTCATATATCTAGTCAACTGATCTTTGACAAAGTAACCCTGCTCCTTACCCTCATAGTAACTCTAACCCAAGGGAAAAAAAGGAACCCATTTCAATAAATGATGCTGCAACAAGTAGACATCCACAAGCAAAACCAGAATCTAGGCACAAATCTTACACTTCTGACAAAAATTAACTCATTGGATCCCAGTCTTAAAACTATGAAACTTTCCTCCTAATTGATAACATGAGGAGAATCCATATGATCTAGAATTTGCAAAGATCTTTCAGATCCAGCACCAAGGACACCACCCATGAAACAAAGAATTGATAAGCTACAGTTTGGAGTTTATGAAAAATCAAAATCTGCTGTGAAAGACATTGTCAAAAGAATGGACAAATCCTGGGCCGGAGGGTTAGCTCAGTGGTTCCGGCGCCTGCCTCGCAAGCGCAAGGACCTGAGTTCGATCCCCGGTAACCACATAGAATGCTGGGCGTGGAGACACGCCTACCAACAATCAACACCGCATACCACAATGCCAGACGTGGTGGCTCACGCCTGTCATCCCAGCACTCGGGAGGTGGAGACAGGAGGATTGCTGAGTTCGCGGCGGCTTGCCTGGGCACCATAGTGAGCTCAGGGCCAGCCTGAACTACGAAGCAAGACCCTGTCTCCAAAAAAAAAAAAAAAAAAAAGAATGGACAAATCCTAAACTGGAAGGAAATATTTGTAAAAGATTTTTCTGATAAAGGGCTAGCTGCCCGGGTTTAAGCAGCAGTAGCATAGCCAGTGAGGTTTTCCTCAGGCACAGTTATGGCTAGTGGAAAACTAAACCTTGGTATCAAGGAAGAAACAACTGAGTTAAAATTGGACCAAGCATCTCACCAAAGAACACATATGGAAGGCAAAGAAGCCTATAAAGAGATCCTCCATAGCCTATGTCCTCACTGCAAATCCAGATGAAAGTTAAGACATCAATGCATACCTGTGTGAACTGCCAAAATTCAGACACTGGCAACACCAAGTGTTGGTGATGATGTGGAACAGGAGCCTGTTCAGTCATCGCTGGTGGTAACACAAAAGGCACAGCCACTCTGGGAAACATGTTGGCAGTTTCTTATCCAACAAATATGTTCTCACTATAGGTTCTGGCAAGCTCATCTGGCATTCATTCATAGGACCTGAAAAGTTCTGTCTATAGAAAAACCTGCTTGTGGATAACTTTTTCAGCTCTCTTCCTAATTGCCAAAACTAGAAAGCAACTGAAGAATTCTTCAGTAGACGGATGGTTAACTAACCTTGATACATCCAGACAGTGCAGTATTATCCAGCACCACAATGAAATGGGCTGGCAAGTCAGAAACGTCATTGGTGAAGCTCAACACCATGTTATCAATCAGCCAATCTGAAAAAAAATCTGCATACTGTATGATTCAAACTGGAAAACATTTTGTAAAAAGAAAATCTGTGGAGACAATAAAAAAATCACTGGATGCCAGGACAAGTGAAGAGAATGAAAAGATGAATAAATGGAACCCAGAGGATTTCTTACTCTGTGTGATATTATGATAATAAAAGCATGTCGTGATAAATTTGCCCAAGCTCATAGAGTACCACCCACAGCAGGAATGAGTATAAATCCAGTATGTGTATGTGATTCCAGAAAAAAATAGATTTTGAATATATTCAATGTGGAAATGAATTTATTTTTAATTTTTTTTAAATTTTATGTACAATCTTTCAAAAAACACATGATCTTTTGAAATAACCCCCTAAAATTTTTTAAATTTTAAAGCATACTGTTACTCAAGGGTTTGTTTACTCTGGCTAGCATATCAACTTTAGCTAATGAGTAAAAAGTGTGACAGAATTATATTTGTTTATATTTATATAGGCAATTATATTTATATAGGCAATCTATTTATTTTTTAGTACTTTGAGATCTTTTGTACAATGAATAAAATATTGTTCATGTTTTTTATAAAACCTGAAATATAATTTTCCAATTTAAAGCAAATATAAAAGTGTACATTTTCTTATTTGAGTTATGACAGGCTTAAACTATTATTTCTTTAATAACATCAATAACACATTCTGGTCAGATACATGAAACTTTACATTATCAATATTTTTGTTGAAAAAGAAAAAAGGCCCCATCATGTCATACTTCATTTCAATTTTCAGATACTCCCACAAGAAAAAATAATCCCAGGAAAAATGTTTCCTGCTCCTTGGATTTTCATTTACATAAAGGAATGTAGCAAATAAAGTTTTCTAGCTAATTCTGGCAATAGAAACTACAAAACAATACCTCCCTGAGATACACAAGTCAAGGATAGAGATTAAAATAATGCTCGGGTCCAGTACTGAATAAGAGCCTACTTTTCTCTTTTCAGAGCGAGAAGAAATGGGAAGGGCACACACACGGCCGTGTGTGTGGGTGTGCACATGTGTGCATGTGTATATAAGTCAAATATTGGAACCCTTTGAAAAGCCTTATAAAACTTTAGATTTTCTTAACAAGGACTCAATTTTTCTGCTAACAGAGTTGATGTTTATGAAAGAAGAAAAACTCACAGTACATTGAGTACATGAAAACAAGAAATCTTTAAAATTTTAACTTGCACGCACACACGCACACACACACACACACACACACAACTCATTTGGCTTTTTTTTTTTCCCAGTACTAGGGATTGAACTCAGGCCCTTGTGCATCCAAGGTTGGCACAGTACCCCTTGAACTAAGTCCCCAGCCCCCGGCTTTGTTTTTTATAAAGAGAGCAATATGAAGCAAGGTCTTTTATCATCAATTTATATTCCTTAGTAGATAGTGAATATCTTTCTATGTGCAAAATGTTAACATATACAATTACTTTAAATTTTTAAATAGGATAAATATATGCCATGATTCTAAATGGTGAGATTTTCTGCCAAGTTCAGTGAATATAAATCAGAATTCATTGTTTTAATTTGCATTTTGATGATTATTATAATGGATAGCACCTTTTACAAGTCAGTGAGTCGGAATTGCCTGTTCAATATTTGTCCATTTTTGTGTCTACTTATTATTGTTACTATAAGTGAACTGTACTAAAAACATTAGAATATTTGTCCTTTTATATGCAAGGGGATAAACTTAGGCCTATATGTCGCATCATAGACAAATGTAACTCAAAGTGAATCACAGATCTATATATAAGGTTCAGACCTACCGTGTTCTCAGACAAGAACATAGGAGTCGGGTTGTATTGCCTTGGGTTAATCAGTGGTGTCCCAGGTATGAATCAAAAATGCTAGCAGCAGACCAGACAAACTGGACTGCAAATTAAACGTTCCGGTGCTTCCAAGGACACTGTCAAGAAAGTGCCAAGAACTCTTTCCATTCCACAGCGGTGCAGACTGAGATTTGAGTCGAGGATTGGGAGTCCTGGCCTCGACCTGCCCACTTCCTGTCACGTGTCACTGGGCACGTCCATAACGTCCTTGTAAAAGGGAGATGAAAGGTTTGTGAAAGGTGTGGAGACTCACACAGAGCAGGTGCTACTGAGGAGCAGTCTGCTTTTCACTATAAAATTGTAACCAGTCCACTGACATAGCTTTAAGTGATACTTGTAGTTTTCATTTGTGTTTAATTTTTGGAAGCCAGTATAGCCCCATGGTTCAAAAAAATCAAGACACTATCAAGAGTGAGCACTGAGAAATAAGGTTCCTCGTATATCCCTCCTGTGTCCAGACCCGTCTAGCACGGGTGCTCATTTCGCTTGCTCTTGGGTATATACCCAGCAGGTCTTCATACACTTACAAAAAATAAATACTTTGATTTTTTTCTCCTTTTTCTTAAACAGAAATATTCATGAGACCTATATTGTTCTGTGTGTAACTTTTTCCTATAAACAATGCAGAATGCAGAGCTTTTTAAAAAGAAAGTACAAAGAAAATCTTCCTGAGCAAGAAAATACTCCTGAAAGCATTTATCTGTTAAGGCACTTGTATATATAAAACATAGAAAAACCTTTTAAGCCTCAATGATAAAATGAAAAATAACTCAATAATAAAGTAGCTAAGATTTGAGTGGACTTGTCTACAAAGGAGCGATGGAAAAAGCCAGTGAGCACAAGAAAAGACAATCAATATCTTTAGTCATTAGAGAAATGTCAATACCAAAATAAAATACCACTTCATACTCAAGTAGTTCTAATAAAACAGACAAAGCCAGGTATTGGAGAAGATGTGGAGAAATCAGCATCCTCATATACTCGGTCCTTAGAGTTATTATAGAAATCCCATGCATAGGTATATGTCAGGGAAAACATGAAGCACATAGCCATACAAAACATGTACACAAATATTAATAATAGCACTATTTCAAAGCCCCAAATTCTAAATACCCTCTTGTCCATTAGCTAGATAAACTAGACTAGATAAACAAAATGAAGTATGTCTATTCAAAATAATGCTATTTACCCATAAAAGTAATGAAATCATAATAGTGATACAATATGAATGAATTTTGAAAACAGGATGCTAAATGAAAGGACCCAGACATGAACGGCCACATATTGTGCAATTAAATTTAGATTAATTGTCCAGGATAAGCAAATTTCTACAGAAAATATATTAGAGGGATACAGGAATGGGGAAGTGGGGGTAAGAACAGACGGACTGTTGGTGGATATGGGGCTACTTTGGGGGTAAAGAAAACATAAAGTTAGAAGGTAGTGATTGATGCCCAAGTAACTTTCTGACACATGAATTACATCTCGGTCAGGCTGTTCCTATAAACAAAATATCAGCCCTTCTGTTCCTATTGCAAATGGTTTCTAGTTACTGTTTCAACTTTTTTTTTTTTTTTGAGACAGGGTCTCACTTTGTAGTTCAGGCTGGCTCTGAGCTCAGTATGTAGCCCAGACCAGCACCCAACTCAGCAATCCTCCTACCTCTGCCTGGGATTACAGGCATGAGCCACCATGCCTGGCACTGTGCTATATGGTGCTGATTGCTGGTGGGCATGAGTCACCATGCCCAGTATTTCTGTATGTGGTTACCGGGGACTGAACCAAATATCTTGTGCTTGCTAGGCAAACAACAGAACCACAGAGCTAAATCCCTGGCCTGTTGTTTCAACTTTTAATTATTGCCATTCTCTATATACACTAATTTTTATATTTTTGTAATAAAAACACCAGCATTGCTGGGCATGGTGGCTCACTCCTGTCATCCCAGCACTCAGGAGGCAGGGGCAAGAGAGTTGCTGAGTTCGAGGCTTGCCTGGGCTATATAGTGAGCTCAGGGCCAGCCTGAGCTGCAAAGCGAGACCTTGTCTCAAAAACATTTTTTTAGAAATCAGCCTTTTCCTCCTAATTTTTTATTTTGAATGATATTTAGAAAGACCTTCCTTATTCTAGTTGTGGAAACATTTATTCTCATGTTTTATAATCTTTCTTAAAATTTAGATTTTTTTGATCCATTAGAAATTTTTGGTATACAATAAAGTACAAAATAGAATTCCAGATTTTTCTTCCTCAGACATATACATAATTATCTCAACTTGGTTATTTAATAATTTATCATTGAGTTGTTGTTTAAAATGCTACTGTAGTTATATTTTAATTAGCTCATACACCTATCTTTATCTCTGCATTTTATTCCATTTCATTAACTTCAGTGCTTCCTCCTATATTACTGTAGTACTTTTTTAATTATTATAGCTTTAAAATGCATACAATTATATAGATAGGCAAGGCACTTTCATTTTCTAGAATTTTTCATTCTAGTGCTCTATTTTTTAGTCTTTTATCCCCTTGTACATACAAAAAATCTGTAATTTAATTACACTTAAAGTGAATTTGAATTTATAGGTAGTTTAGAAAGGTTATGAGCACTTTTAATATATGGAGATTTTGTATGTTTAAAAACAAAATGTGGCTATTTTTAAATGTTCTTCTAAAGAACACTGTAGTTTTCTTCAATTATAACCAGCACATTTCTTTACAAGTTTGCCTTCACATAATCCATGTTTAATTCTCTCATGAATGAGGTATTTTTTCTGTTATATGTTACAATAATGTTTTGCACATATTAGGCATGTAGTTAAGATAGTAATTTTCCATTGTTTTGTAAGCTGCTACATTGCCAAACACACTTTTTCTTTCAAAAACTTCATGTTTGCTACCTTCTTTCCAGTATTTAGAACTGCATTTCACTTTTTTTTGTTTTGTTTTGTTTTGTTTTTGGAGACAGGGTCTCACTTTGTAGTTCAGGCTGGCCCTGAGCTCACTATGGTGCCCAGGCAAGCCCCTGCGAACTCAGGAATCCTCCTGTCTCTGCCTCCCGAGTGCTGGGATGACAGGCGTGAGCCACCACGTCCGGCATTGTGGTATTCGGCGTTGATTGTTGGTGGGCGTGTCTCTACGTCCAGCATTATATGTGGTTACCGAGGATCGAACTCAGGTCCTTGCGCTTGCGAGGCAGGCGCCGGAACCACTGAGCTAACCCTCCGGCCCTGCATTTCACTTTCTTACCTTAGCTCCCACCTACAAACCATGGGAAAGAATGGTAGCAACTCACTGCGAATATTCGTGAGTTTTGGCCTGCACACGGAATTCTTAGACTTCACCATGAAGCAGGTTGTGTTTTGGTATGAAAAGTTTATGCGCTGAGCATGTTAAATGATTATCCCGTTCTAGTTTTGTTTCACAGTGGTAACCAGGAAGCACTTGAAGGTCGGAGGGATGTACATCAGTAAAGAAGCCAGTTACATCTGGGCGTGGTCTCCGTGTTAGTACTCAGGTCACCCCCCGATACGAGTCGCCTGAGCGCTGTCCTGAGCAGCACTAGGGACAGCCATCGGGTGCGCGCTGTCAGGCCCTCACTGCTAGAGGACGGGGTGCTTTGTTTTTGCAGCACTGTGAATTAAGCACAGGGCCTTTGCACTGAGCTACATCCCTCCGTCTTTCTGTTTCTGTTTTTGTTTTGTTTTGAGACAGGGCCTCACTAAGTCACTAACTTCCCAGGATGGACTCGCACTTGTGACCCTCTTGCCTCAGCCTCCCAGAGGGCTCGGGTCCCAGGTGTCCCATCATGCCTGTGTCAAGGCAGTTTGGACACAGCACAGCAGGGAGGCACGAAAGCCACAGCGCCCAGTGGGTCAGTGGAGACGGGCCCTGAGCCTCGCACAGGGGCGAGGGGGTGAGGCAGGTGGGAACACAGCTCACCAAAGCACCCAAGATACCGCGGGATTTGAGGAACATTGAGCCTCCCTATAAAATTCTATAGGTTTTTCTCTACAAAATGTAGCTGGTGTCTTCACAATGTCTTTGACTTTGCTGCTGGCAAGAACCAGGTTAAACATTATCTCCATACAGAGAGGAAACTGATACTCAAAGTGTTAATACTCCAAAGCTAAACAAAAGGGAGGAAAAGAAAACACCTCAAAGCCCATGCACTTTGGCCTTATCCTGACAAAGTAATGGAATAAAACAGTCTGTGACTTCAAATGTTCGGAGCTTTCAGTGGAGGGGTCCAGAACTCTCGTCTTCCCAGTACTTTGTGTCCACCCTCCCCACCTCCTCCCTCGGGCGGATACAGCACCAGCCACAGCTGACCTGCCCGTCCGGGGCCCTCAGGCTGTCCCGAGAGCTGCACTGGGGCGGCACAGGCTGTCCCCGCACCGGGCTCAGGGACAGCAGGGCTGCCCCGGGACTCACTGGCTTCTCTGCGGCTCTCCGAGCACAGGTGTGGGCCTCTGCTGGACTGAGGGCTTGCTGGACCCCGTCCGCAGCCTCCAACGCGGGGCACCCTGCTCCTACCCAGTGGGGCCCTCTCGGGCCCGCAGCGCGGTTCCTTGGCCGCCTTGATGACGGAACACGTCTTGATGGCCGACTTTCTGAGCAAAGACCGTGGTCCTTCCCGTCGACATGCCCACTCGCAGTTCAGGGGTATCACGGGAAGGAAAGTGGTGGGAACACCCGGGGGGGCCCAGACCTCACTGTGAGCCCCGAGCATGTCAAATATTCACCAGAAGGCAAACGCTCCTTTTTCAACATTTGACTCAATAATAAAAGTACAGATCTGTCCCGTCTTCGGGCTGCTCAGCTGTGCAGAGCACTAAATCAGTTCTAATGAAGCCAGTTTAAAGCACGAGGAAAAAATCCTTTGTAGTTTATCCCTGCCTTTCATTTCCTCTTAATTTAACCATAAACTAAACGGATTCATAAAATGTTTATAGAGAGTGATAAAGTGATGTTTTTAATACAAAAGTTGCTTATGTGATTAGGCATATATTCTCTGACATTCTGTATAATCTGCAAGTTTCCATGAAATTAACAAGTACTTATATCTATTTTATTTCTCCTTCCATAAATGATGAATATTAAAACAAAAAAATTAAAAAATGTGAGTTCCTAACAATGAAAGGACCTACCATTGAGAAATTGAAATTGCAGATGTTGCTAAAGACTTTATCCTTTTCTTGGAATTATGCCATTAAATTTAATTAGATTTCTCATTTGCCTCCTTTTCGCTTCGCCTCTCTACCCCTCCCCTCCAGTCCAGTTAGAAAAGCTCTGTCCAAGTTCTTTGGAAACGGGGTCTCCATAAAATAAAGGAAGAAACCAGTGACACGAGGTAGAACGGTGACATAGTCCCGGCCTCTGGAGACTGAGGCTGGAAGACAGAGCCAGGGGTCAAGGCCAGGCTCAGAAAAGAAAGAAAAATAAATGACCACCCTTACACTCCTATAACGGATATGCTGTAAATCTTCTTAAAAATACAGCTGCTTCAAAGCTCACCCTGACTATTAAATAATATCCTGATGGTCATGATATCCATCCTTCCTTTTTTTTAATCACAGAGCTGTCAGGAAATGATTCCTTACTCTGAGATGATGCACTTTATTAGACGTCATGTTCACGTTGCAAATCAGGTTGCATGGTGGCGTTCGCACTGCCCAGGATAACTGAGACAGGCAGCCACTGACCTGTACTGTCCAAGCTCACCAAGGCGTAAGAGCGCCCGCACTTCCCTGCTGTGACATGGTGCTCGTGACTAAGTAAATCCCTCTTGGACACACTTTCCTCGTGGACGCCATATTTTGTGAAATTATTTAATTTGATTTTATTGGTGCATTTCAGGTAAACATTGTGATCATAAGCAACACTGAGAATTTGTACCGATACATAACACATCTTAATTCTCATTTTTCCCATTCCCCTGCCCTCCCTACAACTGTCCAACCCCTATATACATAAACTTTGTTTCTTTTTATTTTTTAATCATCCACTATTATAAGAAAGACCCCAATCACCCAAGCATTTCTAAAGTAATGATTTTGAATGGTTTCACAAAAGTTTTAACACTTCCCAGAAACTTTTTTTTTTTTTTGGTAAAGGTGTTAGCTAAAGAGATGTCACTGAACAGTCAACTCCAAAAGCTATTAGATAAAATAGGAGGAGTCAGTGGGGCTGCTGTTCCTGTGTGCGCAAGCCTGAAGCGAGAGGCAGAAGCGTCTCCACATCTCCCACGGGTTGGAGTCTGAGCCCAAGGTGGTGGCCAGGGCTCAGGCACAGGAAGGGGAGATTTCTCCCCCCAGACGCTCGTCTCCCTAGAGCCCAGGGGCCTAATCAGCTCACCTTGAACTAGACCCTGGATCACCTCTGTCTCTCTGCTCTGTATTCGGCTCATTGCAATTTTGTATTTTTCTAGAAGAAAGGCATTATCCTCGTCTCTAGGGGCTGTAATTGTACTAATAATCTCCAGTTTTCTACTGGACACCAGGCCAACACTCCGAACTCCACTCACTCAAAAACAAACCGAGTTATCCCTCCTCTGCCAATCTGTTCGAATTTCTGTGCCTACATCTCCTGGTCAGGCCAAGAAACTCAGCAACACGCCGACACTGCCCTCCCCAGCACTTGAACTTCTGACAGCCAACGCTTCTGTGGCTCCGGCTGTATGCTCCTACTTTTCTGTGCATTCCACCTGCATCACAGCCCTCCTCTACCACACCCCTACAGAAGCACTGTACTGCCGACACCTCTTGAGTGTCCCCAGCTTCAGAGAGGGCTCCTTTCCAAAAGAATTCTCATAACCTATGCTCCTTTGCAAAAGAGGAAGGGACCAAGAAACTGCAGAGGAGGAGAGGAAGGGCAGTAAAAGGTGGAAAAAGAGTTCAGCTGTGTCGTGTCCATGTACCAACAACCCACAAAGAATGTAATCCTTGGTTCTACAAACTTTGACTGATAAACATTTAAAAATGTCAAATACCCCAAATCCACCCAATTAACAAATCCTTTGTCAATGCAAAAAATCTGTGTCTCAGAATCACGATGCTCATCTTTGTCTTCAAAAGTCTGTGTCTTCTAAACAGCCAAAGAAACCATTAAAACTCCAGCGCATGCCAGCAAAGAAATGCCCTAGGGGTATCTTGTGCTTCTGAGTCATATCTGCTACCGCTTACTCAGGGAATATACTGCTGCCCTTCGCCCTCCCCTACCTTTGCTATAGCCTTTGATACAGTCCCCACCTCGGGGCGCGTGTCTCCAGGTGCGTCTCACTCAGCTCCCAGGACCCCATGTTCTAAAGTCTTCTAGGAAGTGAACTATTATTCAGCACCTGCTCACTGTACATCCCTGTGCCTCTGCGGCTAGTGTTAGAACACCCGTCTTGGGTGGCGTCAGCTCCTTGCACCCTTGTCTCTCCAGCTAGGTGCCCTTGCTTGCTCCTCATTTCATCCGTCAGACCTCTCTGGACTTCCTGTCCCAGCCACGATTCTGTGCAGTGAGAACACAAAGACCTAGTGGTTCCTCTTCTACCCAAAGGAGCTGCGCCCGGTGAGTGATGAAATACGTTATTAAAGTGATATGGTAAGATAAGGATCATAAGGAAGTTCAAAGGCCAGAGAAAGGGGGGAGCCTTGATAAGCTCCAGAGTTAGATTCAGGGGACCTCAGTTCAAGGTCTAGTTCTTTTCTGTAATTGGGTTATAGTGAGCAAGTTTCCCGGTTGGAGTTCTCTTATTTGCAGAAAGGTCTCCACTCACTAGTGCTCTATCAGGACAAAAACAAAATAAACGGTGAGATTCCATTCGTCCCACCAGACGCACCCTCATTTCCTGCCTCTGATTTCTTTGCCCGGAGATCGAGGTCTACGGACTATGCCAATGGGCCCTTGCCTTTGGTTTCCAATGTGGCTGAATCCAGAACAGAGAAGGGTACTGTGACTTCAACTAGCTCCCTGGTGCCCCCTACAGGTCACCACAGACTGCAGCCTGCGTTGGTGGAGGGTCTCAACTTCCTGGAGCGGGGTCCTCGTCAGTCTCGGAGTCTCCAGATTACTTTTTCCTCTGGCTCCGTAGTGCGCACGGGTAGCAAGGCCGGGGGTGACTGGTCCCCACGGTCCCCCTCTGTGCCACACCTTCACAAACACTCCCTTTACCAAAGCCTCCTCAAATTACCCAAGTATGCCATCTACTCTGCCCAATACTTCAAGTAATAAAACTGCTTTTCAAATTTTAAGTTACTGTCTAAATGCAAGGTATTTCTCATTTATCTCCACACAGTGCTTTACATAAAGCAGATTGCTGCTATTAATAACGATGGTGAAATGAGTGTGTGCAAGAAGGGCCGAGTGAATGGTCCTGCCTCCTCTCTTTAGCCTCAGTCTGAAACCTGGGACACAGGCTTGTCACTTTGCAGGGCCCTGACTGACCCACAAAGCCCCTTGTTCCCGTGGAACCCTCTGACTCAGGCTGTCTGCAGAAATCCCGGCCTTTGTGTGTTTCTAGTGTTTCAACTTGAAAGGGTTAACTTTGTTTTTCATTTCTAAAAATACTGCATCTGTCTTCTACAGGCTGTACACTTGTCTGATATCAAAAAACAGATTACTTTTCATGTATTTATATATTGTTCTTCAGTATAAAAGCCAGCAAATAAATCAAAGGCAAACATGCTTGGTTCCTTACTGCAGTAAAACCAAGAGCATCTTTAAGGAATCAGTATCCCTGATTGAGCTTGTTTTCTGCAAAGCACAATTAAATAAACATGGGGTAGATAAGTGCCTTTACTTTCCCCTTTTATTTTATTTTATTTTATTTTATTTTATTTTTTTTGAGACAGGGTCTTGCTTTGTAGTTCAGGCTGGCTCTGAGCTCACTATGGAGCCCAGGCAAGCCGCCGCGAACTCAGCAATCCTCCTGTCTCTGCCTCCCGAGTGCTGGGATGACAGGCGTGAGCCACCACGCCCGGCTACTTTCCCCTTTTATAAGAAAAAGTACAGCCAGGGAGTGGACCACAGGAAGGCCCAGCCAAATAATCTAAATAAAGTAAATCACAGAATTCAGTAGCTGGATGTATATAAGGAGATGAAATGCTGATGATTAGATTTTATCACTAACTTAATTTCCAGCAATTATAAAATATCCTTGTCAATTTCCCCCTCCTTAGATTGTATATATAGGAAATATGCATTTTCCTTTTATTTTAATATGACATGCAATGAGGTTGATAACCTACAAATGAGAAACTGACCCTTGAAAACTGCCTTTCCCATGCATACTTTGAAGAAATATGCTGAATAGTATGTCTCAGCCCTGAGTAGGTATTATTCATTAGCAAATAATTGCATAGCTGGAATTCTTAATTAAAATTTGTGATGAAAAATGAATCTGCTTATTTTGTAATTATGACCTAGAAATTCAAAGCATATTGGATAGTTTATGAGCATAATTCCAAAGATTCTAATACAGCAAAGGAATTCATAAAGCCTTCGGACAGGAACTCCTAGAAGGAACACCCCACACACACACACACACACACACACACAGTGTGTACATGGATCTACATATAATAAGATTTATAAGCCCGCCCCTGAAAACAACTGTAATGAAGAAACATTCAAATTTAATGGTTGTGTGATGTTGTTTAAAAACTCCGATCAATCATTCCAGACCTGTGTGATTTTTGCCAGAAGGCTCTCAAGATTTTTCTTTTAACTCTATAATTGAAACACAGGGTCAGTGGCAAATCTGTAAGGCTATCTTCTGAGGCTTTCCTTGGAAATGTAAGTTCATAATGATCTTTTAACATACCTGACAATTTCCAGAAGAAGCCACCAAAGATTACATTCTGGATGACTTTTTAAAAAAAACCCATAATGTTCAAATCAACCTCATTGAAAATCTGTTATAAAAAATATCTAGATCTGAACCAGTTTCACTTGCTGGCTGGCAACTAGTGAAAGGTTTTAAGACCAGGGGGCTTTGGGGACAAGGAAAGTCCAGGCAGAAGACTGTGTGGATCCACAGCAGGCTTAGAGCAAGTTTAAGTTTTAGCTGAGCCTTCTCTCGGGACATAAAGGAGACTTTGTACCCAGGATGCTGGGAAAATGTCCTGTGCTCTCTCGTTTGTGTCCTTGCTGGCTCAGTTGCTTCACATCCAATACCCACATGAAAACACCCACCAGCCAAATGTATCCCGCATGCGCTGCTGGGCCTTGTCATTAATCTCCGTTTACTAGGGCACGCTGGAATTTGGACACCCCTGTTTGACAGACTAAAGCTAATTGTGTTTGCCATTGATTTTCATACTAGAATAACAACTTTTTCCTGTCCCTCACCCACACTACTTTTCACTCTCTTGCATATCAGCAGTGTAACTTTTGATATCAGCAGTGTATATTCTGTATTAAGAAAATGTTATCACTGTCCACATCTTATCTGAGAAGGCAAACAAGAAAGGAAGAAGATGTCCTTTACATGTCCTTATTTGGAATGAGAAATTACCCACAATCCTATTTTCTCGTTTTTATTTCACCAGTAGATGGTGCTGGTGGGTTCTGGCTTTGAATCCATCCCTTGTACCTCACATGTAGAGGAGTTTCTGTGTGTAGAGCATTGGGACTAAGATTTTCAGTTGCCCATCTTTTGATTGGGTCTTTTGTTGGGGTGGATCTAACATTTTTGAGTTCTTTATGTATTCTAGATGTCAGTACTCTCTCCAAGGAATAGTTGGTAAAAACGTTGCCCATTCTGTGGATTATCTCTTCACTCTGTTGGGTCTTTTCCTTACTGTGCAGAAACTTTTTAGTTTGGTAGGATCTCATTGTTTGATTCCCCTGCACCACTGGGGTTCTGTTCAGAAAGTCTTTGTCTGTCCCTATGTCATCCAGAGTCTCATATTTTATCTTCCAGCAGTGAAGTGTTCTGTCTTCACATTTAGATCTTTGATCTATTTTTAGTTTAGTTTAACACATAGTGAGATATATTGATTAGACTCAATCTTCTCCACATAGATAACCAGTTTTCCCAGAACCTTGTTAGGAAGCTAACTTTCCTCCAGTATGTTTTTGATCCTTTTGTCAAAGATCAAGTAGTTGACTGCTTCTGGGGTTGTTTATGCCTCTGTTTTGTCTCACTGAGTCACGTAATCTATTTATGTGCCAGTACTGTACAGTTTTTATCACTGTAGCTTTGTAATATAACTTCAGATCTTGGACTGTGATGCCTCTTGCTTTACAATTGTTATCCAAGATTGTTCATGCTATTATGAGTCTTTTTGGCTCCCTATGACTTTTAGGGTTGTTTCCTCTAGATATTTGCAGACTGTTGGTATTTTGATTAGGGTTGCATTAAATCTATATATCAGTTTTAGAAGTATAGCCATTTTGACTAACTTGTTCTGCCTATCCAGAAACATGGGATACCTTTCCTTTTTCTGATGTCCTCTTCAATCTCCTTTTTTCAGAGTGAAGTAATTTTCACTGGAGATGTTTCTCACTTTCTTGATTAGGTTAGTCTGTATGTGTAGTAATACTGCAGTTCATGGATGCTTCTGTTTGCAAATAGTTCGGTTTGCAAAGAGAATCCTTCAGCAAAACTTTGCTTTTGTTTGTAAAGTAAGCCTCTGGTAAGGAACACCACTGTGGCTTTCTTCCCCACCCAAACATGAATGTGGCCATCTTCCCTTAGACTGGTTCAACAAATTAAATTCATGCACCAAAGTATCATTGTATTTAATTTTCCTTGATGGAACTGTGAATGGTATTGTTTTCCCAATTTCTTTCTCAGTGAGTTCATTTAGTGTATAGGGATGATAGGTGCTCCTTAGCAGTAGAAATGGCCAATGGATACATGAAAAAATATTCAACATTGCTGGTCACTAGAGAAATCCAAATGAGAAAAAACACTACGGTACTATCTCACTCCAGAAAAATGGCCATCATCCAAAAGGCAAATAATAATCAAACGCTGGTGAGGCTTTCGGGGAAAAAAGAATGCTTCTACATTCACGGAAATGTGAACAAGCACAACCACTATGGGAACAAAAACCTAAAACTAGACATTTCAGTTGACGCAACAACTGTTACAGTGTAGGTCTAAGTGTGCCCTAAAGCGTGGCGCATGCACAGGCTCTTCAGAAGGTCTGGACTGTTCGAAGCTGGGGAGAAGAGTGTGTTGCTGGGATTGAGGCTGCGTGATTGCTAAGTTAGTCTACTGGTTGGTTTGGCAGAGTTCTGCATTTGGGAAGTGGGTGTGTACATTGGCTAGAAATAAGGGTCAGAAAGGGGGCTGCTGCCGTGGCTTGTTGCTTGCTGCTTCCTCACTTCTGTGCACTCTTCCTCCTCTTCCGTGCCTCCCTGCCTCAAAGCTGGCCCACTGGGAACTGAAGCTTCCGCAGCCTGCGTGATCTACAGTAAACCTTTCCTTGCCTAACAGTGGATGTCAGGTGTTTTGTCTCAGCAACAAGAAAACAGTGACTAAGACAGGCTGAGAGTATACTCGGTCGTACAGCAGTCGAGTGTTGGCCTAACTAACACGCATGAGGTCCAGGGTTCATCCCCAGTACTACAGAACAAAAACAGCAAAACAGATTTCTGAATGCTTTACTGCATTCGATGGTTTTCATTGTCTTTCTCCTTCATTAAGCCATTCTAACTTTAATGAGCATTAGTCAGCTCCGATTCTTCAAGATCAAAGATCTTCAAGATCATGCAGTCCCATAAATGCACAGAAGGCAGTTAATGAGGAATTCACCATCAGCTTCGCTTCTGCTGGGCTATGAGCTGGCATCCCGGAACCTAAAGTGTCCTTTCTAAACTTCATGGAAGCACAGTTGGGCCCCTCCAACTGAATTACTGACTTGCTCTCCGACCCTCTCTTCAAAAAGTTTGTTTTGGTGCCAGGCGTGGTGGCTCATGCCTGTCATCCCAGCACTCGGGAGGCAGAGGCAGGCGGATTGCTGAGTTTGAGGCTTGCCTGGGCACCATAGTGAGCTCAGGGCCAGCCTGAACTACAAAGTGAGACCCTGTCTCAAAAAAAAAAAGTTTGTTTTGCTTCTGTTTGTTCAAAAGATCACTGATAAAGATGTGATAATCTTCATATCTCTTACCTGTTTTCAAAGCAGCCAGTATTACTAAAGTTATGCCCTATTCCTCTCCCTTATGGAAGTAACAGGTTTTGTTTTTAAGTTGAGTTTATTGGTACATTTTAAGTATAGACTATGATCATATTCATCATTGAGAATTTATACCTGAACATGATACACCATGATTCTAATTTTTTTCTCGTTCAGTGGAGAAGGGTTCCTTTCTTCCCACAGCATTTGCTGTTGGTTGATTTCTTTGACAGTAGTCATTCTTTCTGAGATGAGATGGAATCTCAGTATTGTTTTCATCTGCACTTCTAGAATGATCAGTGCAGTTGAACATTTCTTCATATGTTTATTTGCTGCTTTTCCTTCTTCATCTGAAGAATGTTCATTTCAGATAGCCGTTTCTGAATTGGGTCTTTAAATTTGGGAGGTCTGACTTTTTAAAGTTCTTTATACATTCTAGATAGTAGTTCTTTGTCTGAGGAACAGCTGGTAAAATCATTTTTCCCACATTGTAGGTTGTCTTTTCATTCCGTTAGTGGTTTCTCTTCTTGTGCAGGAACTTTTGAATAAGATGAGCTCCTGGGTGATATCTGTGCTAGCTCCCATGCTGCTGAGGTTTTGTTCATAAACTCTTTCCCTAGGCCAATGTCTCCAAGAGTTCTACCTAAACTTATCTTCCAACAGGCTTAGTGTTTCTGTTTTAATATTTAGGTCTTTAATACACTTCAATTTCAGGTTAGTACAGGTTAGTTTTCATCTTCGGCAGGTTGAAACCTAGTTTTTCCAGCACCATTAATAAGGAGGCTCTCTTTCCTGCACTGCGGATATTTGGCTACTTTATCAAAGGTGAGGTGGCTTCGTGTGGCTGGAGCTGTTTTGCATCTTCTAATCCCTTCCATTGTTTCTGGTGTCTAGAAATAGCTTTTTGAAGCCTGACTTTCTTTTATTGGGTTTGAATACTCAGTGTCCACACAGTGGCTCCTACAACTCATTAGCAAAATCAGGTAAGTAACTGATTTGGTATTTCCACCAACGCATGGTGCATTTCTTTTGCTCAGAGTGTACAGTAAATTTATTCAAGCTAAGGTAAAGTAGTCAAAATGACTAAAACTGCACATTTTTATCCTTCCAAGCATAAGCATAGCTACAGTGGCATACTATCAGAGTACATAATAATAGAAATGAATTATGTCAGTAAAATGTTGAAGTTTAAGATTTACCATGATAAATATTTTTCATTAAAATGAAAAATCTTCGCAGAGTCACTTTCATATGCACAGTGTTAACACAAGGCCAGCGGTGCCCACGCAGATGCCGCGATCCAGGTCTGTGTTATGAGTGATTTATCACGTCGTGGCGAGCATAGATGAGTTCTGAAAGCGATCCCTCACCGCAAAAGCACTCTCTATAATGTGTGAATGCAAAGATGACTATGTGAGCATTCGAAATTCAAGTCATTGCCCGAGCTGAAAGCTACCTTTGAAATTCCGTTACCTTTATCTTTCCACTTTCGAACACGAAAACCTAGATCCTGAACTGTCATTAATTAAAATCCATGCAAAATTACCTTTCCCATCAACTGTATATTGAGACACACGTACACTTGGATTAGCAGACGTGTTCGCACAGGTAGGGAGGAAGGGGGTGGGCTGGGCTGGAAACGGACTGCTCACCTCTCACGAAACTGAAAGCCTCGCAGCTCCTGCCTTCGGGGGAAGTTTCTAACCCAGTCCTGTAGGACCCCAGCATTGCCCTGCTCTCTCGGGTCTGTAAAAATGTTGGTTCTTCTTCATTCCGTCCATGGTGTGTTCTAGTAAGGTGCTAAACACTTTCCGTATGTGTTACTGTATTTGATTTTCACAAAACCCACTTGAAATATCACCACCACCTCTGTTTTACAGACTCCAAGGCTGTAGCCCAGGGTGTTTAAATTATCCCAGATCACAAATTTGGGAAGAGGATTTGAATCCAGGCTGGCTAGTACTCCAGAAAGTTCCCTAATAGCTTTGGGGGTAGGATATTAAGTGTATTTAGTGGCTACCGCTGTGGTATTAACCAAGTTACTTAAACAATTATGATAATGATAATAATAATAGTTCTTACAAGTGCTTAGAACAGAGTTGGCTCATACATTTGGGTTAATAACTGAGTTAAGGAGTTGTACTTTCTGCTTGTAATTTTTTATTGACAATTATATTCAAAGATTTTCTAAAATTTCCAGATGACTGTTTTATACTTAAAACTAGATTGTATAACAAGCATACTACTTATTATACACACAATACTAAAGCATAGTCACGCACCATAGAAAGCTGAGCCCGTAAAGCTTTCTCCCTGGGCCTGAAAATGGCCACACGGCACCATCCGTTGGCCCGTCTCACATGAGCCTGGGCACACAGCACCGGCGGACCGCTTCTCTCGGAGCATTGGTGACCTTCCCCAGCCAAGCGCACCCGAAAGCTAAGGTGTCCTCAGCCAGTGTTTGCCACTCAGTGTGCAGCACTGTGCTGGGCCCAGGCCCATCAGCTAAGGAAGGACCGGACCCAGGGGACGCTGCTCTTCCTGAGGACCCAGAGGAAGAGAGGCACTTAGCCTCGCCCGACGGGTTAGTGGAGTGAAGGGTTTTGACACTTAAAGATGTCTTTGTTCTTGTCAAGAGAAACACAGATGAACTACAAGGCCATATGGGGAGGCAGCACCCCAGAAAGCAGAGATGCCGTGAACCCTGCGGCACCCTGGGAAATGCCTGGATCCCTGCAAAGCTGGTGCCTAAAACACCAGTGGGACGGGGGCGTGGAGGATGACCAGGGTCAAGGGTGTCCAGTGAGTTGACGGGCCCAGCCGCAACGCGCAGGGCCCTGGACCGGGCGGCTCCCCGGGCTGCTTTCAGCAGCGTCTCGGCGGAAGGCGGCGGCGTCCTCCCCAGACTCTGGGACCCAGGGCAGGACAGACGCCGAGGGCAGCAGCGCTTCGGTCCTGGGCGCCGGCGGAGGGGGACGCCGTTCTCCCCGGAGAGCCCTTGGCCTGCCTCAGGCTTCTCCTGTGGCAGAGCAGACACGCAGGAGGCCCTGGGCTCTGGGCGGACATTTAGGCCGAAGGCACGTCTAGCCCGCGGCTTGTAGGGACGCAGCAGCAAACCTCTCTGCAGTTCTCATTCCCGCTCTAAGAACTAAGGCAAAGCGCTCTGCGAAGTTGGCTGCTGTGGAATTAGGGCGAAGAAGTCCAGAACCCAGAACCCCGAGCACTGACCCGCTCGCCTGGGCGCCGCTGTGGGCTCAGGAGCAGGCACCAACTTTCCTCTCTGGGTGGCGGGGAGCCGGGTTCCTTCTCCATCCAGCGACACCCCCCCCCTTTCATCTTCGCGGGCTTTGCCGGCTCCCTCGACGGGGAAAATCCGAGGGAAAGTGAGGTGGGCGGCACAGAGGCGCAGCTTTCTGGGTCAGAAGTTGGCCGCGGAGGGGCCCTGCCTGCCAAGGAACTGGAGGCGATGTCAGAGCTCGGGCTCAGCCACAAAGCACCCTCCAGCCCCGGGACAAAGGGCTTCACAACAGGAAAATCGCAGAGCTGGGCAGCCAAGGCGGTGCTGCCCACCCCCTACCCGGGTCTTGTAATAGAACAACAGCAGGAAGAGTTTATATTTAAAAGACTCCCCCTCCTCTACCCTCCCTCCTTTTGACTAGGAAGTGTTGAGCGGCGAGGAAACAGGGCTCCGGAGGGGTCCCAGGCAGTTCTTGGGGTGCCTCTTTTGAGTTCCTTTTCAACGCTGTCTGTCGGGGGAACTTCCAGAAACAACTCCTAAATGTAAACATGGAACTTGGTGCTCGCAGAGAGCAGGAAGCAGAGAGAAAAGGAAAATCCTCTCCCCTCCCTCTCACGACCATTAACCACACTCAAATACGTATTAGACACTCTGGGCAGCAAAGGCCCCTCTTCTTTCAACACCGCCTCCTAGTTCATCGCAGTCACTTAGAGCCTTTAGTGATACATAATTCCCCTGGAAATTAATGAACACAGCCCGTTCTTGGAAAGGAAATTTGGATGAAAACACTTCTTATTTTGGCCCATGTGACTTTTTTCCTCCTCTCATTTGTAACAATTTTAAATGATGTCACTTCAAGGACATTTTCATTTTTTCCCACCACATATTACACGAAACACTTGCCTGTAAAACCGGCTCATTAGCCGGCAAAATTATACTGTACTGAATGGCTCTCATTCAAAGTAGAAATGGGATTTTTAGTAGGCAATTTCTGTATTTTATAAAGATAAAGCAACGTTTGATTGCCTCTTCCAGCTGTTTTGCTTAGTGGTTATAAAGAGAAATTGGGGAGTGGGGGGAGTCCTGGGGGGGGAGCCGGGTTCGCAAGATGCGCTTCACAAATAAACCTTCGGCCCAGAAGACTCAGGCAGAACTTGGGGGAACCGCGGCGCCCTCCGCTCCGCGGCTGCAGAGCCGTCCTCCGGCGCCCGGGGCAGCCGCGAGGAAGTGAGGGGAGGGCAGGAGGCGCGGGCGCGGCCGGAGCTCCGCCGGGGTCGGAGGAGCAGCGCTCGGCGGAGCGAGGAGGGTCGCCGGCCCGGAGCCGGGCGAGGGCGCGGCGCCGCGGGGTCCGCGCACCGGGAGAGCGCGCCGGGGGTGGGACCGCGACGCGCGCCGGCGAGGGCGCGGAGGAGCCGGGCTCCGCGGCTGACGGATCGACTCGGAGATGGATCGAATTACACCATTTGCGGTGCGGCGGCTCGCTCGGCTCCGGCTCCGTCCCGCCGCCGCGGCAGCTGCGAGGCTCGGGGGCGGCGAGCTCCAGGCTCAGCCCCGGAAACCCGGGGAGAAGGCGACGGCGGCCGCCCCGCTCCCCCGTGGGGGCTCTGCTTTCTTGTTCCCTTGATCGCGACGAGCGTTTTGGTGTTGGCCAGCCTCCTCCCACCCATGCGGTAAGCCCGTCTCAGACCCGCTTGGGCGCCGGGTTTGGGTGCAAGACGGGGTCGGACCCCGAGCCCCAAGGGTTGGATGCGCGCAAGTGTGCGAGGTGCGTGCGCGAGCGCGTGCGGGTGTGTGTTCGTGTGTGCGTGTCGTGTCACCGGGGAGTCGCTCTCCTCTCCGAGCAGCGCTCTTGCCAGCCGTGCCCGGGGCGCGCGGAGCGGTCCACACTGGCAGGCCGGCGGCTGGGGGGAGGTGGGGGAAGGGCCGCCCGGGTCACCCCCTCCGCCTCCGGGGAGGAAAGCGGAGGGGGCGCGAGGAAAAGTTTCTGGGCGGGCAGGGCGCGAGAACGAGGCCCCGGGCTGCCAGGCGCCCCTGAGCGCGGAGGGGCGCGCAGCGGAGCTGGGACGCGCGGCCCGCGGCAGCCGGGACGCCCCCTACAGCCCGGAGCCTCGGAGTGCACCGGGGCCGCTGGGCCGGGCCGCTGCAGCCCCCGCGGGCGCCCTGCCCTCCCGCGCGCCTGGGGCGGAGCGGCGCCTGCCGGTGGGGGCGGGCGCTGGGCGCCTGGGCCGCCGCGTCCGCTCCCCAAGGAGGGCCACCCCTTCCCACCCTCCCTGCGCCCCTCCCCTGCGGTAGCCTGAGCCGCCGCCTCCCTCCCGGCGCCCCGATCCTCCTCTCCGGCCGCTCCGCTCGGCAACTTTCCGCGCTTTGTTCTCCGGCTGCAAATGCGTTGCGGAAGCTTCCTGGACAGGGTCTCCGCCAGGCGGCCAGAGCTGCGCGGCGAGACTTGTGACGCTCTCATCTTCCCATCAATTATGGATGGAAACAAATCAAGAACAGTCGATGCCGCTTGAGCCCCTTCTCCCGCGGCGGCCAGGTGCGTCCTGCAGCCGGGAGGGAGCCGCGGCGCGCAGGGCCATGGTGGCGTTCTGGGAAGGTAGGAAACTTTTATTTCCCGTCTTGACAGCGAGGATGCCTGTCTGTGGTCTGCCGAAAGGCGTACAGCAGCCCGCCGTGCGTAATTTGGAAAGGCTTGGAGCTTGCCCTGAGTGTCATGGAGAACTCTCGCATTGGAAGGAAGGGCCGTGAAGGACTTGGAGCTGAGGACGTGACATGGGGTTTGGGGTATTTACGCCGAGTGACCCCCAGAGCCAAGGCTGTGTGGCGACCGGTTCCATCCCGGGCTCCTAGAGAGCTGAACGGCTGGGGCTCTGGGCAGGGCAGCCGCTGTGCATTACAGTGCTGGGGGAACGGGGCTGCGCGCAGGCGTTCTGTACCCAGCCTCCGGCCGGCCCCACCGAGGGGACAGCGAGTCATTCTTATTATGGATTGGTCGGTGGACTCAGGAAACAGTAATGAGACCTGTGTCTGCCACCACAGCGGCCTCTTTCCCTGGAAAATAACCACAGTGTTTCCGGTCACTTGAGGGAGAAGGACTGGGACAATCTTCCCCCAACTTCTGGCTAGTGACAGTCTCAGTCTGCAGTGAAAGAGGGTGGGCACTGTATTTTTAATGTTACTTTTCTCTCTGCTTAATATGTGAGATAATAAAGTGAATTCTTTTCTTTTCTTTTTTTTTTTTCAAGATTGAAGTCCTAGCGAAAGGTTTTCACGTTTTCCTAGACCGGTGTGTTCTGTCTCTCAGAACAGGAAACATACTCCTGTGGCGGCGGGGGCGGGGGCGGGGATTACCAAGGGTTCTTTTTTATAGTATTGCGAAATGTTATTTCAGACAGCTCCAGGGAGGATTTTACTGTCCTTTGAGCGGTTTTAAACAATAGCTTTTGATGCTGGTTTATTCTTGCTGTTAAAAAGCGAATGTTCTCACTGTCTTAGGTGTCTTAACTGGGGGAATTAAGTTGTGTGTAGGTTTGTTTACTGTAGTGAGCGGCAGGCATATTCTGTAGGTATTACGCAAACATTTACTCTGGCTTGGATAAATAGAAATGGTCAGATAAGCTCTGTGATTCAGGTCTATATTGCCATGAACTAAACATCTTAAGATAAACTATAGCTCAGCCATAGCTGAGTTGTTTTTCATAGTTACATGTTCGTGCTTTTGTTTAGGCCTCTAGAATGTGGTCTGTGAAAGATGCTTAATTAGAGGACCCCGGGTCTCCTGAATTCTGTTTCTTCCATTAGGCTGTGTGGTTAGGTGAGCACCTGCTACTGTTGCTAACTGCATCCTGCAGAATGTTGCTACCTAGACCCAGTTCTAGGAGGAATACTACCTGGGCTATTTTGAGGAACATCTCTGTGATGAAGGACATTGTGCCAAGAATATTGTGACTTCCCTGTCGCCAGACAGCTGGTTAACTTGAGTTTGATTTAGACTTGTGGGCATTTTGCCCTCTTTTTAAAAAAAATTCTTGGTGCCCTCCAATAGCACCATCTGGCCATGTCTCCCTGGTTTGATGGATTTGAACGATGGCTGTGACGCAAGCCTGTTGGTCCCTGGAGCCAGAGCAGCTTAGAAACGCGCAGGATTCAGCCACTCGCTGGCTCCGGAGGGCTCTGTCCTGGGGCCGTAGATGGGGAGCGGGCTTCCGCATCTTGTGTGGTGGTTCCTGTGACCACAGGCAAGGAAACAGGAGCCAGCGTGCGGGTTCACAGAGGCGCCCGTGATGGCCGAGGACCTGGGGAAAGCGGAGAAGTTCTTCACTTCTTCGTACTGAACCACGGTAACTACCTGAGTCATTGCTCTTGTGTGTGAGTCTCACTGAGGTGCAAAGAGTGAAAAATGCATCTGAAATAGGGTCATTTTTCACTCTTCTGATGCATTTTATGTAGAGCTAAGTGCCTGGCTGCCTGCCTAGCCATTATCAGTGTAACCAGAGAAGGCCAACTCCTTCCTTAGCATATTGTTAGATAAAATACTGTCCCTTATTTCAATTAATAGGCTTTAAGTTTGTACATTCCAGATTCACTTCTAGAGGAAGCAAGAGGTCACTGGGGGCTGCCAACCAGGCAGTATTTATTGAACACCCGTCTTTGGCTAGGAGCGGTGGTAGCCAAGGATTCGACTCCCGGGGGGCAGGACATGTTTCTGTACATTCAACATGATCGAGAATAAAGAGAAATAGAGTAGCAGCGCAGATCGCTCGGCAAGAAAGGGAACCATGCATCTTTCTTTTGAAGTATATTAGTTAATCCTGCAGCGTTTAAAGCAAGATTGTCTTTACCAAATATTTACAGTGGTCTAGCCATCCTGCTTTTAAGATTAAAGATGATACAGTGTACCGTTAGTACAGTTCATGTACTGACTCTGTCGTTAAAGTGGGAGAGGGGCGATTCCTGGGTCTTACGTGAGCAGAGACTTAGTGTGAAAATCTACTGGAGCCAATGCCTTAGGATGCCAATGGTTTCGGGAACTGCCAACTTCCACAGGAGGGGGGAGTTGCCTTCATTTATGCCCATGCCACATGGTGACAGTAAAAGTCGCGTAGCTGTATTCAGCACACCGCGCCTCTTTTCAGTCAAGAGGGCTGTTGTTGGCTGTTTTCCGCCTCAGACCTGGCCACACCGGTGTCGGAGCTGCTTCAGCTTTTCCCAACAGGAAAACTGCTCAACTTCCTTTGAAAAAACGACCCTGAAGTGCCCGGGGGCGATCCGATCTGTGGTCCTGGCAGATACCACATGAGGCATACTTACCTCTCAAACTTTCTCTCTTCTGTTAGGCCTTTGTTAACTCACCCAGATTAGCATTTTAACAACCCTGAAGTGAACCCCTGCCATTCTCCCCACTTGGACACAGTGTGTAGCTCATCCATCATCCTGTCCTTGGCCACAACAGGCTGCTGGCTCTGTCACCGTTTGGAGCTACACGGAATCCATCCGACTGTGAACAGCACAGCTGGCTACAGCAATTTTTTCTTCCACACCACTGGCAGCAGTGTCTGGCTGTGGTAACTAAAGTTAACGCCCAGAACAGGAAGTTTCCCTTGTTCCGCTGCCTGTGCCAGCCCCGCACAGAGGGCTGCACGGGCACCTGCCCGCAGGCCCTACTGGCCTGCACGGGCACGCTGTGCCCCGGGGCCCTGTGCCTGACCCTCCGTGAACTCGCGAGGACTCTGAGGTTAAAGCACCAGACGCACAGAGTCACAGGAGCTGTTCAGACCCAGGCGCCCCACGGTGCCCTGGCAGAGGCGCACCAGGGCCGAGGGAGCCTTGGAGACGGAGCGGGACCTGCCCGGGGTTTGCCGTCGCTTCCTTGCTTTCCACGGCAGACTCGGGACGGAGCCGAATATGGATCTGTGTCCGTCAGCGCCCGGCGCCCGGTGGCACTTTGCTGTGCCCGGCTTGCTCCTTGCCCCCTAATAAGCTCTCCGTGCGCTTACTGAGTTAGGTGGCGGCTGGTACGGCCACGCTTTCCCGTTTGGTTCCTAAGCTTTTACAACTGGCAAGGCTCCTTTTGGAGTCGGATGTGCACAAGAGCAGCTCTGCGCTGTCTCGACGTCGGCTGGTATTTTACCTTGTCTTCCTCACGTTGACCAATGAAATTAGCCACAGAACCGCAACGCGCCTACTCTGCGTGTCGGCGCCGCCCCTTTCCGTCCAGGTGTCTTCGCGTGCTCCTGTCCCGCACCCCTGGGAAGAGTCACACGAAGCAGGTTCTGCTGCGATCGCTGCTTTCGCACGTGAGGAAAGCGTGGAACTGAAACTGGAGTCATATTCTACAGAGACACGGTGGGGATTCGCGGGCGCCCGGCTGGCGCTTGGGTCTCCGGGTACGCTCCCCACCTTTTCCTGGCTGCACAGAGCGGATTGTGGGCACACAGCTCCCGGCGCAGTGCCGGTCCTTCTGCTGTTTCTCACGGCGAGTCATGTTTTGGTGGAGGGGAATTTTCATTCCGCGCGAACTATCGCCGCGTGGGTGCGTTCACTCACCATAACCTTTTCTCTACACTAAATCACTTCGTAGCACTCTTCCTGCCTCTTTATTCCTGTTGGCCAAGCAAATGTGACATGTTCTTCTTTTCAAGCGTCACAGGACGGCTCCTGTCCCGCCGTTTCTCTTCATCCTGGGCTCTCCTGTCTAGGAGGAGCCATTCCAGCGGGATGGGACACACGGCAGCATTCATCACTCTCTCTACCCAAAGAGCTCCTGGGTGCGGTTGGCATCCATTTCCTTGATCCTGGCAGGAGAAGATCTATTAGGACTCTCTGTCTGTTTTCCCAGGAGTATTTATGGGCCCCATTGGAGAGAGCAGTGTAAGCCGTCCTGGCAGGAGGCGCTGGGGGTAAGCGCGCCCCTGAAGTTGGCTGTGACTTTGGTAGAACTGTATGTTTTTCCTCAAGAAGGTTGTAGGGTGGCCCGTTAACTTAGAGGAGGAATCAGACACATTGGGGAGAAAATGTTACTCACGCATCGCCAGTTTTTGTTTATGGTCTATGCTTTGTTCAAGATACCTTGAGAGGGAAGAGGAGGCCAAATACTCATCGCCACTACACATGATGCTGAAATTTAAGGTTTCCAGCATATATTTATGGGAAGGAAATAAGGGTTCTAGAAGTTCAATATGTTGGTACGTGTATAATAAGGCCTCTGGAAGATATGCAATTACTCGGCCTATTATGGGAGTCTGTACTTAAAAATAAAGTCAGGACTTCCCAGTCTGCCAAGGAACCGGCACACCACAGCCAGAGCAGACGAAGTTCTTAGAGAAAATGGTGCGTCCATGGCCAGGAGCAGGCTGTCAGCAATCTGGGGACCCACTGTCGCTGCCCCCCATGAGGAGCGAGGTTGTCGGAAGCATGTTTGGTCTCTAGACTTGTCTACATTTATCACTAAGTTCCTAAACCTCCTGGGCAATTGGAAGATCAAATAAACATATTCCTGAAAGCTACAGAAGAAGAAAGAGAAGCCAGAGAAGAGGCAGGGAGACTGTAGCAGTGTCTGCTTTCCCGTTCCTAGCTCGAGCCCTTGTCTCCCCAAGTGTCTGCACTGTGGACAGGCGAGTGGCAGCTGGGTCCAGAGAGGGGCGGGCCCTCCCCCCCTCCCAGAGCTCCGGGGTCTTCCGGGGGCCGTGGGGAGCCGACCGCTCTGACAGTTGCCTGACAGGGTGGGCCGTGCGGTGCCCAGGAGACGCCACAGACCTGGGAACCAGAGAGGAGAGGGCTTCTTTCTGGCTGGGGTGGCCGGGCCAGGCTCCGCGGACTCACGGACATTTGAGCTGGTCCTTGGACTAGGTGGGATTTGGACAGGTGGGCAGCGCTGGGGGGAGGGCATTCCAGGCATAGAGGGCAGCTTAGGCCAAGGCCCCGGGACGGGTGGGTGCAGAGGGTCTGGACCGTCTGTCCACATTTGCGTCCACACCTGCGGCAGAGCTGTGTTAGGTGAGCAGAGGCAGCGGGCCGTGTGGTCCACGAAGACTCCCTGCGCGTCCGCAGGGCGCTGGCCTCAGCCGCCCAGCGAGAGCCGCCAGAGTGAGTGGGACCCACCGTGCAGCTCAGCGGGTCACCCCGCGGTCAGAGGTCGGACCGCCCACCAGCTGCCCCCGGACCCGTGCGCACAGGCTCCACAGGCCACAGCGTGACTTGCTTCCCTCGTGGGCGAGGGGCCTGGCCTCGCACTGCCTGACAGAACCACCCGGGAGCTTCTTGCTCCATCGGCTGTGTCTTCTTATTTTTTAACCTGAAAAGAATCCAGACACTGAAGCCAATAAAAAGCAAACTGCCACCGGGCGTGGTGGCTCACGCCTGTCATCCCAGCACTCGGGAGGCAGAGACAGGAGGATTGCTGAGTTCGAGGTTTGCCTGGGCTACATAGTGAGCTGAGTACCAGCCTGAACTACAAAGCGAGACCCTGCCTCAAAAAAAAAAAAAAATTCCATAAAAAGCAAACTGCCTGTGCCCATGGAGACGTTTGGAAGGACGAGCAGAGGATGTGGACATCGGAAGCGGAGGAGAGAATGGAAACACGTGCCCAGCGTGGCGGTCAAATGAGGGGAATCTGGGGGCAGCTTACGTCATAGGCTCCCTGGGCCCCACCTGACTCTGTACGGCAGCACATGAGCAGCACGCAGTAGGTGTGCAGGCGATACCTTCCCGCACATGCCGCCTGAGTAACTTTTCATTGCATTGCAGACATCACCAAGCACGGTGGGTGAGCTGCAAGGCGTGGGTCGGGCTGTGCCAGTCTCTTCTGACGAGAGTGAACCACTTGGAGTGCCCCTAACATGCCCCGGGGAAGACCCCGTCCATCCTGAGGTCTCTGGGACGCAGCACGCCGTGGGGCTGAGTTTTTAAGCCGAGCTCCGTGGCCTTCAGCACCGCCAGCGTCTCGGCACACACCTTCTCCACCCCCCCCAAACTCCTCCCCTGGGGGCTCCTTTGGGCTTGGGGTTCCCAAGCTACCGCCAACCCCCGAGTTAACATAAGTTATAATCAACATGCAGTTAAGTTTAATAGTTCGAGAAGTTTCATGGGAGAAAGACCAGAAGTTCTGTTGTTCAGCATAAGCATGCTCGTTGGAACCCATAATAAAGGGAAAGTCAAATGAGAACACTTAGTTACCCTGGGGATTGACCGAGCCCAGGCCCTGCCAAGAATTCCTGCAGCGGCTCTGTGTCCCTGGCATAGTGAAGTCTTTTCCGCGTTAACAGATACATGGCAGACGATTCGGAGAGGAACCCAAGTCCGAGGTGCTCCTGCCAATTCAGGATCAATCAGGAAGTGTAAGCAGAAGGAGCGTCCATCAAGCGTAACGAGCCCAGGGGGACGCGGAGCAGAGACCCCGTTTAGTCCAGCGAAGGTCTGGCTCCCACCCACGTGGTCGCTGGAGTCAAGGACAAGCCGCCTCCCCTGCCCAGAGACAGTTGCCCCAGACAGAATCTAAAATAAACCAGCCCAGCCCAGCTGGACTAATAATAACAGGCCGCACTTACTGTGTGCGCGCCGTGCGCCCTGGCACCTGGCCGAGCGCTTTCAGAGTGTTATCTCATTTAATCCTCACCCACCGCGCACAGCGTGAGCTGGACGGCCAGGCACTGGCGGGCGGGCGGGCGCTCCACACGTGCGGTAAATCCTGGCACCAGCATTCTTCCAGCGGGGCACTCCTATTCGTTACGCTCTTCCTTTCCACTGGGGGAAACTGAGGCACGGGAGGTAAGCAGTCTTCCCAGTCGAGCAGCTGGTAAATGGTGGAACCGTGGGGCGTGCTTCCAGGACAGGCAGTGGAGTAAGCGGTGGAGAACGTGGTTTTCCCCAGCCCTTAGGAAATAGGGATTCTGGCTGTGTGGTTAAGGTGTGGGATCTTGAGCCAATTACCCAACCTCTTTGAGCTGTAGTTTTACCATATAAAAAGTGGATGATGGGACAAGTAGTGGCACACACCTGCAATCCCAGCGCCCTGGGAGGCTGAGGCAGGAGGATCGCAACTCTGAGCCCAGCCTGGGTAATGGTGCCTTATTGAGACCCTGCCTCAAAAGCCAAAAGGAAAAGGGCTGGCTCATTGCAAAGGCCCTGGAGTCAGTCCTCAGCACCAGATGCCCGTGTACACATGCACGCACCCAAACACACACATAGGATGACTGTGATAGTACCGCCCCCAAGGGTTATTGTGAGACAGAAATGAATTAATATTTGAAGAGGACTTCTAACAGTGCCTGGTATGTAGTGAGTGCTATAAATACGTCAGTGTCCGTTAAATAAAAATAACTGCAGCCAGGCTCCAGACGGGTTGCTTTTAGGCCCGTCCTGGGCTGTCTCGATGGGATCTTATCACCTCTCTAACTGATAAAAAGCCCCAGAGCCAGTTCCGCAGCAGCTCTGAGCCGCACCTGCTGGCCCAGCCGGAGCGCACCGGGGCGGCAGGAGGTGTCCAGGGCCTGGAGAGTAGCCGCAGGCCTCGCTGTGCAGCTGGAAGCCGCCGTCTGTCGGTGCTCCGGAATCACGGCGTCCAAACTCTGCCCGCGCGGTGGGCCCCAGGGACAGACCTAGCTGACGGACAGTAGTCCTCCGCAGGTGCTCCCGGAGCTGGGGGGACGCGAGCAGCACTGGGGAAAGTCAGGCACACTCCCGACTCCTCCCCAGCATGGCTCCCTCTGTCTCTACCACGGTCCTCAAACGCAGAAGCGCATGAAAAAGTCACATGGGGTTAGAACGGGTATTCCCAGAACCCTGGTTTAATGGATCTGTTTCTTTTGCTGGGTCTGGAGGAGAGCTGAGAATTTCTTTTCTCTCTTTCTTTTCTTTTTCCTTTTTTATTTGGACGAGTTCTGGAGGTTGAACCCAGGGCCTTCACGTGGAGGTACATCTCCAGCCCTTTTTTTTATTTTTCGTTTTGAGACAGCGTCTCATGAGGCTTCCCAGCATGGACTCAAATTCATAATCCTCTTGCCTCAGCCTCCCAGAGTGCTGAGATTACAGGCATTGTGTTACCATGCCCAGGTAAGAATCTGCATTTTTTGGTAAACAAACACCCCAGGCGACTCATGCCACTGCATGACTGCCATGTTCTGAGGAAATTCACAGAGACACTGGTGGAGCAGTGACCTCTCGCCTATGCATGGGAAAGAGGGTGGGGGACAGAGACTCTCAGCTGGCTCGGAGAGAGAGAAGCAAGTGATCACATTTGCTCAAAACTAAAGAGAATTTTTTTTTTTTTTTTTTTTTTTTGCTTTTGAGACAGGGTCTCACTTTGTAGTTCAGGCTGGCCCCGAGCTCACTATGGTGCCCAGGCAAGCTGCCGCGATCTCAGCAATCCTCCTGTCTCTGCCTCCCGAGTGCTGGGATGACAGGCGTGAGCCACCACATCCGGCATTGTGGTATGCAGTGTTGGTTGTTGGTGGGCGTGTCTCCACGCCCAGCATTATATGTGGTTACCGGGGATCGAACTCAGGACCTTGCGCTTGCGAGGCAGGCGCCGGAACCACTGAGCTAACCCTCCAGCCCCTAAAGAGAATATTTTAAAAATCAGTTTGCAAAAGATCTTAAATTATGAAAGAGAGCACCGGGTTATTTCTGCTGACTGGCCTGTATCACTGCATAAATGGAGTCCCAGCCCAGGCTTCATATCAACAGTTTTTGATTTAATGATAAAGTGAGATAAGGGTAATCAAACTTCACGCTTCAGGGCAGAAGGTGATTGCCTGCTGCAGCCAGGATGGGATTTTTTCCCTTGTGCTTTGCGCAATTGACTCGATTGCGTCAGAAAGAGTGTGGTGGCCACGCTTGGAGGACAGAGGGCTGTGGACCCAAGCAGGAGTCACACAGGAGATGGTCAGGTTTGCCCTGAGCAGGACATCGTCCTTTGGCTTTATCACCTCTGTTTCCGGGTCAGATCCTGCGTGGTGTGCACCGATTCGCATAACACAGCCTGTGTGGAAGCAGACGCTCTCATGCGCCAGCCACAGCCCGCGCTCCGGCCCTGAGTGACCTGGAGGCCACTGTCCCCAGGGACACCCGAATTCTTCAGCCCCGAGAGCCCTGGTGCCTCCCCAGCGATCGCGAACACCCTGGACAGTACGGGCAGCAGGGCCTTGGGAAAACTGCCAGGCGCCGCCCCGGGGTGCGGCATTATTAGGCTATACACAGGTGCACTTTCTGAAGCGCAGCTGACTGGTCAGCGATGACCGAAT